>OX155955.1:21541299-21673799 GCA_944548615.1 Micropterix aruncella | reverse complement strand
TAGCTGTTTCCTACTGGTATTGAGAACTGCCTCAGTCTTGTGTTCTGCCAGCTTCAGGCCAACTGTGTCCATCCACTGACTGATTATCTCAAAGGTGGTATCAAAAGCCAGATTTATCTCTTCGAGATGTTTTGCGACGATCACCAGAGCCACGTCATCTGCATATGCCGTGAGTTTGACTTCCCTTGGTAGTACTAGTCTCAGTAGCCCGTCGTGCATGACATTCCATAGAAGTGGGCCCAAAACCGAGCCCTGAGGCACCCCCCCTGTGACCCTGTATTCTTTCGGGCCCGTCTCCGTGTCGTATTTCAGGATTGCTACCATCCTTCGTAGATATCCTGGTACATTCATTGCGGTGAGAGAACTCATAATGCAGTCCCAGTTGGCGGAGTTAAACGCATTCTTTATATCCAGCGTTGCCACCAGGCAGTAATTCTTCGTACCTCTCTTCCATCTGGTCCCTGCGATCGCTTCTTTGGATGTGTTGACGACAAGGTCAATCGCATCCAGGGTGGAGCGACCCTTCCGGAAGCCATATTGGTTGCTTGAAAGCTGCGGGTCTACTATCGCTTCTATCCTCCTATGAATTATACTTTCTAGTATTTTGCCTGCCGTATCCAACATGCAGAGAGGACGGTAGGCTGATGGATCATCTGGTGGTTGCTTACCCTTAGGGAGAAGTACTAATCTCTGTTGCTTCCATTTCAGAGGTACAGTTCCCTCCTTAAGGCATGCGTTGTAAACTTCCAAGAACAGTGACGGTGCTGCTTTGATGGCTTCCTTTAATGCAATGTTTGGAATTCCATCCAGACCTGGTGCTTTCGTATTCCCCACCTTGTTACATGCTTCCATCAACTGTTTTTCTGTGACCGGTTGAATTTCTTCTAACTCGTACTGCTCTGCCCGGTGTTGGAATTCCGTTTGTTGAGGAAAACTACTATGGAGGAACCCTTATCGGCCGGAAGTATAATGATGTCCTTATTGCGACGGAGCGATCCGAGGGCTACTCTTTCCCTGTACGGGAGATTCGATGGGGGATTCAGCGGTGGTAAAGGCCTTCCCAGAGAACACGCCTGAAATTAAGCTCAAAACATGGGAACTGGGACATATTTGGGTACTTGGAGCTTGCCATGGCAAAGGCCTGAATATTCAACATTAATGATACAGACACATGCCATCCTATAGTATACACCCTTTTAATATATACATATATATCTATCTGTTTTTATACTCTCACAAACACACCCTCACAAACATACACACTCACACAAATAAACATACCCTCACTCACCCTCACACACACACACACACACACACACACACACACACACACACACACACACACACACACACACACACACACAGTGTAGATACAAATTACACTATATATTAATTCTTATACCTATATATTCTTATACACTCTACATATTCTCATACACTCTACATATCATTATTTATTTCCACATTACCAAATTCTAAATCCAATATTTTATTTAAAAATGCATTTTCCCGCCCATTACACCCCTCTCCCAGCACCACAGAGGAATGCGGGTAGTTGCAGGTGACAGCTTCCACTGCAGTATTCTTCTTGCCGCTGAAGAAAGAGCCACGGGCTCCGAAACGTCCGGCAAAGGTACAACCTTCACTAACCTTACAATTAAATAAAAATGTTTTAAAAGTTTTCATTTAAAAATTATATATATATATATATATATATATATATATATATATATATATATATATATATATATATATATATATATATATATATATATATATATATATATATATATATATATATATATATATATATATATATATATATATATATATATATATATATATATATATATATATATATATATATATATATATATATATATATATATATATATATATATATATATGTATATATATATATATATATATATATATATATATATATATATATATATATATATATATATATATATATATATATATATATATATATATATATATATATATATATATATATATATATATATATATATATATATATATATATATATATATATATATATATATATATAAATTTATTAGTGTTGCAATAAAAATAAATAAAAAGGAATTTAGTATAAAATTGTAAATAAATAATAAAACATTGAATAAAATAGAATCATTTTCTTTTTATTCTATGGCATGTACCTTACTTGCCTCCTCATACAAAATAATTGTTTTGACTTGCTGAATATGTTTTGTGGCTAAATTCCTTCAGACTGCCCCGGTTACTCACAACGGCTGTCAAGATGGAGAACAGGATGAATAGTTAGTAGAATAAAAGTTGATTAGAGGGCAGAGTCCCGACTTATGGCTGATTTGCGACTCCTAACTCTAAATATATGTAGTGCAGTGAATTCCGTGTATTCAGGTGAGTGTCGCTTCAGATTCTGATAGTGAGCTCGCTTTAAAATTGAGCGTCGTAATACTATTTGATTTCTCTATTTGTTTTAGCCACCCTAGGCACTTTGTATAACCGCACCAATTTAAAGAGAGGTATATAAAATTGCACCCCGCTTAAACGACTTGTAGCCTATTTGTTTTGGGAATTCTGATTTGTGAGTAGGCTCGAGGCAGCCCTATTTCTGAAAAATACCTGAATAAGACAACGATTTACTTGACAACTTTCGTATTTTATTTGCAGAGACTAACCGCTTGGCAAAACAAGTAGCAAATACTTTTTGATAAACTTACCAAAACGAGTATGATTTTTATTGAAATCTTTCTGCAGTGTCGTGTTTTAAAAGCTTTTTTTTAAATTTATTTTCCGCGTTTCGTTATTAAAACGCGGTGGTGCTCATTCTTTTTAATTATTTAACGTTATTTCTCCCCCCCCCCCCTCCTTAATCTTTATCTTATTTTAAATTCCAAGAGCCTAATCTCTTGAATTGCGAATTAAACAAGGTAGTGAATTTCCTTTTTAACCGACTTCAAAAACAGGAGGAGGTTATCGATTCGATTGTATCTTTTTTAATGTTTGTTACCTCAGAACTCCGTTTTTATGCTCCGATTATTTTTTTTTTGAATGGATATACAAGGTGTCTCAAAAGAAAGTTCATATTTAGTAGATTGATTACAAAATAAGTAAGCCATCTATCGAAAAAAATAATATTAATTGTTAAAGTACATAATTTGGAAATTTATTTCCTAAAAATAATACCGTCCAAATGTAAACCCTCGCGTTCGCGGCACTCATTAAGTCGAACAGTAGAATGAAGGGGTTTCCGATGCTTGTGCTTCGGATTCGTTGCACTCCAGTAGCGGCAGTTCTGATTATTCACGTGCCATTAAGGTGAAAATGAGCTTCATCCGAAAACAAGATGTCGTTAAACGTTGAAAAGTGCTCAATTGCCTGGTTTACGAAGTCAAGCCTCTGACCTGCATCCTGGGGCCTTAATTCTTCCACCAATTGAATTTTATAAGGGTGCAGCTTTCAAGTCTTTGTGCAAAAAACGGTGTATTGATGACCTATGCACATTTAAAGCACTTGCGCGCTTACGAATTGAAAGGTTCGTCACGTCACGAACAGACTGATTAACATTCTCCACGTTTTCTACCGTTCTTGGTGATCTTGGTCGCCCGGATTTTGGTTTTTCCAATGTTGTAACGGTTTCTTCAAACTTTTTGACCCATTTTCGAATAAGAGGTAGGCTTGGCGCATCATTTATTTGTCGAAAACCTCGAATATTGCAGAATCTACTACGTGCTACAGTCGCCGGCCGAATCACCGTTTTTGTAAAACTCTCGCACGCACAACGCGCGGTTCGCTCCCGATAAGCGCTCCATAGCGGCTGAATTCCCAAGAGCCAGGTTACCTATTGACGTACCCCCCGCGCCCCTCGGATTCGTTGCGTTCACGCAGTAAACTTAACAAATATAAACTTTCTTTTGAGACACCCAGTACTTTCAGATTGGTCCCGTCAAAATCCTTTTCTAATGATAGGTTCCGCGGGGAATTGAGGGAACTTCTGAAATTTTATCATACGAATTTGAAAATGTACATATTGGTTCCGTTCCAATGACAATGCATGTTGTTTATGGTAAGCATGACTTGATTCTACACCCAGGATTGTCACAGACACTAAACTTTGTATACGCATTCAGCTATGATAGCCGGTTCTAAGTTTTACCATGATATGGCTGTTGCACCCAGGGTTGGCTCCCGACGAGGGGAGTCCTCAACGATCAACAGCACAGACACGAAATTTTGTATATGTATTCAATTACGTCAGCCCGTTCTGTTCTATGTTTCACCAAGAAAGGACTGCGGCACCCAGGGTTGCCTTCCAACGAGGAATTTTCTCAACGGTCAACATCACAGTCACGCAATTTTGTATATGTATTCAATTATGAGAGCCTGTTCTAAGTTGGAAGTGCACCATGGCATGGTTGCTGCACTTATAAAAAAATGGAGTCGGTTTTTCATTTGTTAATATTTTGTATTATCATAGGAGTTCAGAACTAAACATTTTCTTTCTTAGCATTTGTTTCTGTACAGTTCGGTTATCTGGGCTCTTGGTAAATATATTTTTAAAACATCAAACAAAATCTATAAAGTTTATAAATTCTGTCATCTTACCAGACCACTCGATTCTCCCAGTTCTGTGGTGCGCGATTAAACGATGGAGCGAGGCGGTCTCAAGTGCTGACTTGACGCTCAAAGTTGGAGTTAGATATCGCGGCTGCGGAGCTCTTATCTAGCCGGCGGCAACTTTTGCCGTAAATTAGACAATAACCGTGCGGCAACCGGCGGCCTATAAGGACGCCAGCGACGCGACGCTTATACACTTTAAAAAGACTTAGTGTCGGAGTGGGATCTTTACGCGGCGGGGCTTTCGGAGAGAAGAAACTTCAATTTAAAATTTGGTACGTAACTTTTGAAAGAGATAAATTCGACCGCTGAATTCGTGGCTATTCGGCGGGGTGTCGCTTATACGCTATCTGTGTAGGTTAAACGATTGAAAAAAAATACTTTGACGTCTAATTTTATAAAATAAATTTCATAGATCTTACCGAAGTTGTCTTTCTTGCAGTCGAGGTCATTTGCATCGAGTTTCAAAAATAGTTTTTTTTTCATAAGCATTACAAAAAAATACAGAAATTTCTTAAACCGTATAGTTTCTTCCTTTATCGTATAGTATAAATATGGTATACAAAAATATAGCATACAAATACAAATATACATATACATACAAATACAAATATACATATACATATACATACATACACATACAAATACAAATAGAATATAGTATAGAAATTAAATATAGCTCACTCAAATTAAGACTAAAGAACATCGAGCAGAAAAAAATATTGACATGAGAAAAAGAAATAACATAGATACTTAGTCAGAAATGCTGACTTAGAAATAAATTGCTGCTGTGCAGACACTTTCTATTAAATTTAAACAAATTTAAATATTCCAAATTTAAATTCATAGTGAAAGCATATTTTAAAATTTTCTCAATAAACATTAATTATAGTGCAATTATGCAGTCTAGATTAACCTGCGGTTGACAAAGGACGCGTCCCGAATGTACTCGATTGCCGTTTGCATATCGATCGGTCCAATTATATATAATGGGAAGCAAAAGTATATAGCAAAAGACCGAGTCAATGGCGGTATAACCATTCCCAACTGGGCAACCGGTTGAAGAGGTCTCAGCAGCCTAAGGTCCTAAATAGAGCTAAAATGTCTGGTGCAGAAGGTAACGGAAGACCACTGCACTATATATCCCTAGTAGTTAGCAATGGAAAAGTTAAAAATAGCCATGGCCCCGAGTGCCCGGCGGGCGTTTAATGGGTCAGGGGTGCTAAGAATCCCCGGGTGGAAAACTGGACAGGATCACCAGTACGGAACAGCTTTTCCGGATGGCGCAAGACCGGCAAAAGTATTCAGAGCTAATGGCCAACTTCTAGTAATGGAGAGGTACTTCGAGAAGAAGAAGAAACTTTTTAAAAGCAGTTTTAAATAGTCTATGGAATTCAATACATTTCGATTTTTCAAGAAGTTTATTAAAAAAATCAACACCTTTTTATTACTGGACATTGCACATTATTTGTAGCACATAATTATTACATGTTCCTAGTGTCTATTATGCAAGCGGATTGTATTATATTTAATATGTCATGACTAATGTTATATAATTTTTATATGGACTCTAGCACAAACAGATCATACAAAGTTAAAATTTTCAGTTAGGTACTCAAAATGCTTATGGCACGACTCAAGAGGCGCAATGCCTATAATGGCTGTATCTCATCGACGTAAAAAATATAAGAAAAATCTCATCGTCGTAAGAAATTGAGCCCCACAAGCTGAGCAGAGATTTAACTAAAGCAAAGCTAGCACTAAATTGCTTCTTGGTCTATAAATCGGATATTTTTTTATATTATTTAACAAGCTGGTTTAATATGTTTCACATGAAATTGCTATTAGAATTTATTTTCTAGATAGATAACAAAGATTTTAACTGTTTCACAAATGTCAGCAGTGTGTTCGATTTCAGTGAGTGTATATCGGTTTTAGCTGAAAGTGCATTTTGGTCATGTTTAATGACATGTCATTTACATAAAACCAAAGATTGTTTACTCTGAGATCTTTATTTACGGTTGTCACCACTAAGTTGCAGCTTGAACTGTCCCAATCGTGTCATCAGAGAATTGACAAATAATAACGACGTATGAATAATAATTTCAGTTCATATAATAAAAACATTAAAACTTTGCAACATACAACAGTTATCGATCGAACTTTGAAATAAGGATATTTTATTCATCGTTAAAGAAAACAATGTTCTTGGTGATCCACAAATAAGGTGGCTTGATTTTCGAAGCCTTGAACGAATGGTTCTCTTCCAGCGGAGCGACAAGACGAAATATTATGCAACGTCACGCGATAATATAAAGAAAGAGAAAGATATTTTCGCGTTGGGCGTATTTAAACGATACAGTCACGCACGATAACGATAGTAAATCACGGCCATAAATGGCCCAAATATGGCAAGTCAGATTGGGCGGATATAACAACTTTTCCACACACAGGCGCGAGGGAGAGAGAAATATGCTTTACGGCTTGGGGATTTTATCTACGCTTACGAAATGTTATTAGACGGAAAGTTGGAGCGGAAGTAAACAAAGTTGGTGCTTTGTTTCTTTCGTAGGGATCAATTGGCTTGGTGAGAGAATCAGTTTCCATAGTGGAGAGTCTATAGAAACTCTTGGAAAATATCATAGTAATGTCATTGATTACATACATAGGTATGGTATTAGATTGCTAAACTCCATACTACAATTTGGCAACTCTTCTGGGCCGGCCAAAAGCAGTTGGCGATGATAGCATTGACGGTGGAACTAATAGCAATTTATTTGGCCATGTATATTGAATATAAATAATGCATTGAAAATGAATATTTTTTATAACGGAGTGACTGATTATAAAAACCCAACAATTTAACCAATGATTAACAACAATAACATTCAATTATTAGTGCCATCTATCGTTTTTTTATAGAGACTGATTACATCACAACAATAATACTGAGAGATAGAATGCTATCTATTAGTCTACCTTAACTTCAAAGTGCGCAAATATTAGAAATAGAAATATTTTTAATGTCCGAAATTGTGGTGGTACATTTATGGTGATAATGCTTAAAACTATGTATCTCACAATTACCTGTTATTAAAACAGATTGACAAATTTACTTATCTGCTAAATTGACTTATCTGCTAATTATAATACCTTTTTAAAAATGTAATTATTTCACTGGTTTAACATGAAAAAATCTAAACAGACCGGATAAGTAGAACTAACAGTAGAAGACAATTAGAAAAAATAATTCACCAATAAAATTCCGCCTATAAATACGAAATGTATATAATTTAAAATGTAACATTAGAAAACAATTAATAAAAAATAATTCACCAATAATATAAAAAATAATGGAAAAAAATCAAAATCAAGGAATAATCAAAAATCCGCCTATAAATACGAAATGTATATAATTGAATATGTGTAATCTTCCTAATTGAATTATTGTAAAAACAAAATGAAAATGCATGCCTACAATATAATATTATGAGAAATATTCGTTTAATGTGTAAAAGCTTTTATTGATTTATGTATTGAAACCTGTGTACCAAACTAATAATAGACTTCTTTATGTTAATATTACTGAAATAATAGGAGCTATGACTGAAAAAAATCGTTTCTTATTTTTTTATACTGTATAGTCGTGTTTAGAGCGCCATCTATAGTGCGCCGCCATACTTAATATAATAAGAAAAACATAATTAATATTTGGAACTATTACTGTCATCTACACGTTGCGTTTCGTAGTAAAATTCTCGTTGCCAAACTTTGTACAACCTTGAGCTATCTAATCCCAAAAATAAATATAAAACCCTATATAAACAATGGTAATACCAAAAATGCGCTGGCTGCAGTTTATATAAAATCAAACTCACTGATTGTAAGGTTTGGTTGCGGCGCTGCTGGAATTTTGAAGATTGCTACGAAGCTTGTTAGTATTTTGATATATCTAGTTGCATTGCTTCCTTGACATATAGAGCTATTCCACAATATATGGTTTCTGTTTCAACTTTACCTTGACTGTGTTAAGCTTGAATTATAGTTATAAAGGAAATTAAATATTTTATAATCTTATTAGATAATAAAATTAAATATTTAAATTAAAACATACGTACAAGTACAAGGTAACTACCTGAGGGCTGCAACTGGCGTCATGAAGACCACCCCAACAAAGGGATTAGAGGTGACACTTATAATTCACTCCGCCAGCACTCTTACAGCATACAGACTGAAGTGTTTGGGCGAGTAAAAGCGAGGAGGGCCCAATCGCCCTGAGCTAAATTAAACCCTCGCCCAATCGCCCTGAGCTAAATTAAACCCTCCTTCACAAGAGCCCATTCACCCTGACCCAGGATCGACTACTGATTTTTTTTGGTAGAGAAATCCTATAACATCCTCACCAGTGATGACTGGAAGAATCCGTATTGGCTACAAAACCACAATGCGGACGCCTGGTTCACTGACGGATCAGGATCATATAGACGTTTTGGGGTAGGTGTGTACGGACTCAAAACCAACCACAGAATCAGCACCTTTATTGGAAAATATGCCACGGTTTTTCAAAGCGAGGTGTTTGCCAAATTGGAATGTATGAAACTCCAAAGACGACTTGAGGTAAAAAATAAAAAAATCCTCATCGGCTCTGACAGCAGACAGCGTTGGACGCTCTGGTTAAAGCCATCACAGAATCTTATGTGGTCTGGGACAGTATTCAAGAGCCCAACAAATTAGGAAAAGGCAACAAAATCACCTTAATATGACTATTAAATCATACCCGGCAACGAATAGGCCGGCAGACTGGCAAAACTGGGCACGCTGGAATGCCCAGTGGAACCAGTTGTTGGGTCCCCTTCGGTATACGTAAGAAAATCATCAGAGACTGCTTGGATAACAGAGCCAAAGATGTCGCCAGGCGAAAGCTATGATGGAGCAACCACTTCCTAAGAAAACCAATGCCCTACTTGACATGAGCAAGAAGAACCTTAGCACCACTATCTGTCTCCTATCCGGACACACGACCCTTAGAGCACATCTATTCAACCTTGGCTTGACCGAGAGCAAGAACTGCCGAATATGTGGCAAAGAACCTACATCCAGCATGCACATCGTTGGTCGCTGCCCAGACCTTGCCGCAAAGAGACACAGTTTACTGGGACGAGCCTTTTTCGAACCCAGCGATCTGCCCAACTTGAAGGTCAGTGATCTGTATGGACTGGTAAGTAATACTGGGCTTCTAGCAGACGACTGACCCGACCACAAAAGGATTAGTTACAAAAGATCTTATAGATATAGGTGACATCAATGGCTGGAGACAAGCCCCCACTCCTTTTACTGCTACTACTCCGTACAAGTAGATATATAAATAGAAATAATAATTTTAAATAAGTACATTATTCAATAAACTGGAATCATGTAAATACTATCTATCATAACATAATCACTGTGTAGCTCGCATTTTCTTAAGAATAAAGAGTTAATTATTATTATTATTATTATATTGTATTAAAATTATTATTATTTCATTGTTATTAATTACTTTCATTGGAACATTCTTAGCGGTTTTTAAAAAAAAATATTTTTGTAAGTATACTTTAATTGTTGTTGATGATTTTCATTATTTTATTATATTTTCAGTTACTTTTAATAGTGTATTAATATGTTTAATTACATTTTGTTTGTAATTTTAATGTAGGTAATGAAGGTAGCTTTATTACAATTAAGTACGATAATGTTAAAAGATTTCCCAAAATCATAAAGATTAAAATAAATTGTCTACCTTAGAACAGCCGGTGGCCCAGTTAGGTTTTGACTATTATACATGAAAACTATTGTAAGTTTGAAAATTATTAAATCAATTTGAATTTTGATTTTTTTATGCACACTTTGGATTTTTAAATCGATTTCGTCTACTAAAGGCTCTTTTATTAAGTGTAAATCGCACATTTTCCTTTTTTTCAAGCAAAAATGTGGTGTATTGTGCTCGTCCATCAAATTCACTCTGGCATATCATGAAGGAATTACCCCCTCCGGCGATACATCATGGAAAGGATGGGGGATAAATCTACCTGACAGCAGTTAGGGGTCGATCAAATCCATCCCTGGATTAACTGGGGGATAAAGAATGATAAATATGTATCGCAATAATAAATGGTATAATAAATATAATTGCTGGCAGAAAGTTATTTAAAAAGCATTTTTTTTCTATTTGTTGCAGTACATGGGCTCGTTTCCCGTCAGCGGAACGGACCAGACGGCGAGGGCAGAATATGTGACGACACAGCTTCAACAAATGAAGGTAATGAACCTTATACAATTAACCAGGAACTATGAGTACAAAGCCATAATATAAATTGAACATTTTAATGAAAATTTTTGCGGCCCTATAACATATTTTTCTCTCAACCGAATATATTATGAGCGACCGAAGATGACGTATAAACGAATCGTCTGCATAGTTCTTTCCAATAGCTATCAGAGCGAAATCATTTCTCGCCGCCAATAACGGGCATTTCTGGCATATTTCCTCGGCAAGACCCTTCAGATGTAATGCTGATATATTCCGCTGAATACTGCAGGGGTGCTGAACTATTCCAATACAGCATGGGCTGAGCCGGCGGTGCCGTGGAGATAGGGGGGGGGGGGGGGGGGGCGGCACGGGACACTTTTATTGCCTCGGATATATTGCGCTTAGCCATAGCTAAGAAATTGAAATACATTGACCGTATATCGAGGGATGGAGTGAAATGACGGTTTCAGCTGGACTCAAAGCGGATATTCGACGTTTTCGTCCCATTTATAATACTCAGTGCCGATGCCACTAAACCTACGTAGCAGTGAAAAACAAATAGATTACGATGTCATCGAGGGTGGCTTTAATGTGATCTATGGCGATATATCTCGCCACAAGAGACACTATTCATTACGATGTTAAAACTACTCTTGAAATGATATTGTGATAGATAAAGAAGAAGTAACATTAAACGGGACGGCCAAAGTTGGCACTGAAGTTATCTGTTGAAAATGTCCGATAAATTGGCCCATTGCCAAGCGAGCTAAGGTACTTTTAATTTAATCTTAAAATTTAGTATTTTTTTCTGGTTATTTAATCGGAATCGTAGCTTGGTTAGGTTTTATTTTTAGGGTTCCAATAATAGGGTTTCGTTTGAAATGCATGCAATCGGAACCCTAATGGTGAGACTTCTTTGTCCGTCTGTCCGTTTGTTACTTTATATAGTCATTACATATACAGATATTTATTTATTAGATACTTCAGTAATGCTAAGTACATATCATATATTATACATTCGTATACGATGCGTAATACATAGACAAATAGAGTTGTCAACTACAATGGGCGAACCCGTCACCTCAGGAAATTTTAACGATTGGTCGTTCTATCTACGGTGAAGTGAGCGCAGAAGACTTGGACATAACAGTCCACCGTCAAGCTCCGCCACATACCCGTAAGAGGCCAACGCCTTATCCGCGAGATAACCAGGTATGTTACCCAGCGGGCTTACACTCACGCCCTTACTTCCGATTGCGATCAGATTACTCCGTTCTCTCGACTGGTTACGAGTTCGAGGTCGCTTGCGCGATCCTCTCCCTTACGAAGCGTTGAAACCGTGTAAACCGAATCTATCGCGGACCACGACATCCTTTGCCCGGCTGTTCACCCAGGATCGGGTAGCCGATGGTCGTTTCAAGAGCAGTCGCCGTAAGGTCCGCAACCACCACCACTCTATAGGAAAAAGTACTGCTTCCAGACTCTCCCGACTGTTAGTCAGAGTGCACAATCGATTGGCTAGCCGCACGGTGCCCAGACCATCCAGGAACGCCAGAAGGTTGATTCCTAGGGGAAACTAGCCCTAAGGACAGAGTCCTTCCCGGTAGTCCAGAGGGAATAAACTATTATGTCGCTCATGGCAAGGAGTCATGGGGTAAGATTGCTCTGAAAAAAAAACGGTTGTTACTATGTTGGTATGCATATGTGAATAAGTTCCAATAAAATAATTTATTTTATAAAAAATCGGGTGTGATTCCGAGCGAGGCGCTACGGGCATAGGTTCTCGTTCGATGTGCATGCGCTGTCGTCAACCTAGATATTAGCTAGATATGCCCTCAGATAGAAATAAGTTGGCTCCACATACCCTTTGCTCGTAAATCATGTAACAGTGAGAGCAGTAAATTAAACAGTATGCGAGAGAATAGTACCCCAAAATTTATCACGGCAGCTCTGACACCGGAAACGGTCGGCTGTCTGCCAGCGGACTGCGATCAAACTACTTCTGGCCGGCTTTCAGTAATGGTTTTGAAGTGGTAATTTTCGAGCTCGAAAGGCCCATCTAGGTGATCATATAATCGATGGTGCCCTGTACCTCTTGAACCTGTCAGCTTCTGTCAATGCCCTACTCTACTGTACACTTGCTGAGACCCTCTTTCTAGTGCTATACGTCTACATATATCAGGTTGGCTATAGCTCTTGTTTAAGCCAATCTGTTTTTTTTTAAATTGATTACACTAAAAATAGCTCATCACTATATTATCTTAATTTCGCAGTGCTTTAATTTGTATATTTTACCTCGTAAATCTGATCGAAAGCTATATTTTAAGATCAAAATGAGCGAATTAGTTTCTCTGAGTATCGAGCTATAGGACTGATTTATAAATTTTCGCCACTGCGAAAATGGTCGATGTGGCTTCAGCCCCCATATTCCTGTCCCCACACTCTCGCGGTAGCAGCTTAATTTTTACATAAAACTGAATTTTATAGGCCAATTAAAATTATACTCTCCGTCGGACTTTTGTTTTGGAGTTATTAGATGAATCGTCGTGGAAATGTTACATCGACATTTTTATAGTGTCACTTTATGTCAACTTCTAGATATTTTCAGATCAGAAAAATAGACTGGTCTTTGAGTCCGAGGCGCCAGAAACGTCGTATTAAACAGAAAATTATTCAATAATTAGATTTACAATCATAACTCTAATTACTAATTCTTAGTTTTCAATAATTTTGAAATGCTTGCCCTCTCTGACTGAACCTTTAGGATTTACGACTATATACACTGTAATCGGAACAATTTGAATATTCTCATGCTCTAGCATATTTGCAGGTTTTATATATCGTATGTAGCATGGGACAACGTGACCAGTATTGCGCAACCCGAATTGCCTAGGGCTGTACGAAGGAGGCCTCCCAATATGTATTGGGCTCGCCTGGCCATCGCTATTTCAGACAGATTACCAGCGGCGATATTGAAATCAGTCCCTTTGTGTACGCCAGGGAGCTAGCCAGCGCCCTATCCGATGCCCTCCGCTTCGCAGATACACACGATGACAAGGATTCGATCTGAATACAGCTATATTTACATTATGACATAAGTCATACTACCAATATTTCAGATTTTTAAAAGGTCTTCAGATCCATAAATGAAAACAAGTTTTTAAACCACTCTTTGAATTTAATTGAAGGTTCATTTTAAAATTCATTTATACTATTATTAAAGTTACATGTTATGTTATCACCAATTCATATATTAAAAAGGAAAAGATAACTACAGAAAGCATATATAGTCCCTAGCTTAATTTTACCGAGAGTATTCACTTACACAACAGTTTTTTTAATAATAAGGTCCCTGCTCCTATCAGGAGTATTGGTGAGAACCAATTAAAAAAAACGTAGCCTATAACTTAGTCAAAAATCTAATCTAATATATGACATAAGACATTTGGATAATGCTTAATAAATATGTCAAAAGTATCATGATGTGAAATAAAGGAAAACATCATGATAGTTGACATTTGCCTAAAAGAGTATTTATTATTTTTATCGCGACGGCTATATTGCTGGATTTGTTATTTTTATATATAACTGATCTGATATATAACTGATATATAACTGACGGATCTATTTTCATGACTGTCTCATTATTACTAGGAAAATAATGGTTGTTAACATTTCTCTCTTTATTTAATCAACAATTTTCATTATTACATTATTTTCTAACTATTGATGATTCTCATACCGAACATAAATTACTTAAATTAATTTTATATATTCACATCTATCGCGATTGTTAATTTCCCATAACTATTTACATTACTGAGAATATAAGACGCAATGACGCATCCAAGTGTAGGAATGCATACCTACTGGAGTAGAGTGAATTGTATTGTATTGTATTTTATTGTATTTTAACTAGGTGGGGCAAACAACGATAAATACTATAAATACATTTTCCTAATGTATTAGAGTCGGTTGTAAATGTTACTAAAATTAATATCTATATTTATAATATAATGTATAAAAAAATATTATCCTATATAATACATATATACAACATTACTTAAAATAATATCTCTATGACTGGTTTCGAAATAATCATTTTCAGTGTATTAATAAAATATCTGAAGACAACGAGTTTCTTCTCAAGTATGTAAAGCGACGTTAGCAAAAACGCAAAGATTTCGCGCAATTTTATAAGGAAAATCATATAATAATATATTAAGTCGCCTATCACGTCGACTGTATCGAATACGAGTTTCATTCGGGCCGAGTTTGGGCGGGCGGTTACGTGTCTATAGTCCGTAGTTCGTACGCCAGTGGAGTATGGAGTGTGGTGTATCCCCCCGTCAAGTTACGTACAGCGCGATCGCATTGATTTTAGCAAAACAGGATTAGTCATGTTACTGTGTTAGAGAACTATGACAATTACGAATTGTCATGATATAATCTTCAATGATGATGACGCTGCGTTGATGTTTCAAACATCCAGTTGGCCATAAACTGATTATGACAAGTGAAACCAAAAGTTTTTGAAAAAAAAAACAATATTTTTTGGAAGAAATGTCCATAAAGTCCAATGCTTCATACGAGTACTGAAAAATACCTCAATCCTTCTACATGAAAAATGTGATGCTACACGGAGATCCACTGGCATGCATTCCCTTTAATTTAATATCAGAGGAGGGAAAGCCCAATATTCTCTGCAATATCTCAATGAGGCATTTTAAGCATTGGATGAGAGCAATACGGAATGGAATGACATTTTATACATTAGGATATCCCATATAAATGGCTCCTATCAGTTAAACTACAATGCTTATTAATTGTCGATGTATAATCTTTTGAAGTCGATCGAAAATGCAAAATACCTTGGCTCATTACAGTAGCTGTATGCTTTAAAATCTGTATGTGAAGTCTCTTTTCTTCTTCCTCGAAGACGTTTTCCTCGTCTTACTCCTTCTTATTTCCACAGCCCGTGTCACATCGACGAACAAGGTTTTCCCTTGCTACATTAAAAGTGCGAAGAATACATATTCGCGCCAAAAACAGTTTCGAAACAACATCGCTGAACTCAATACGAACTGTATGCCAGAAGCCGCCACACCTCTTTTCCGCCAAAGTAAGAATCATTCAAGTATGTGTAAAACAAAAAGGTGTCGAATATCGGTCGACAGGCCCTGTATATAGGCCTGTGACTTCTTCCACTTCTCGTACTGTTGGGTGGGGCTTCGCGTGAACCGGGTCCATTGGTCCGGCTTTCGAGTATATGGCGTCTCAGGGCTGTTCACCCTGAGGCAGGATTCTTAGTAGGTGTAAGAACAGCGTTACGCTCCTTTACTCGAGGCACGTCGTGGTAGGTCCGTTTTGAGGAAAATATTTATGAGCATAATATTTTCCTCTTCAGTGCCGATTTGGCACTCGTGTATCAGGTCCAGCAACTGGGACGCCGTGATCGGTACCTGCTCGTCGTCCTCGAGAAAGCGCATTTCGTCTAGGTATACCGGCTCTTCAGGCTGGGGTTGTGGGGGCGGTGTGGTCGGCCACTCTTCGTCCGTTTGAGTGGAGGCGGACTCTGTGGTTGCTCTCACTGGCTGGGAGCAAGAGGGCGGGGAGGTCGCTTCGACCTCCATCTTCTTCTCCTGCGGTGGATGGGGCCTGGTTGACTGCTGCTGCAGTGGTTTCGACCGACGCCGCCGTTTTGACTTCTTCTCCACAGCTGGTTGCTGCGGAGCGGCCGGCGGCGCTGGCTTCTTTCTCCAAGACAGGGACGCGTTGCGTTGCGGGGTGACAACGGGCTGGAGTTTGCCTTCTGTAGGCTGAGTAGTAGCTCGCGGCGGGGCGGCGACGACCACTGCATGCGGGACGCCATGCTGCTTCCGCGTAGTCTGGCGGATTTCCGCCAGGAAGCTGCAACATCTCCTGTTGTTCGCAGGATGGTCCTATACGCAGTTTCCGCAGGTCGCCCGGGCGGTTTTCGGCCTCGGGCAGTCTTTGGCAGCGTGTTCTTTGCCACAGCACACGCACACTTGCCATCGGTGGCAGTTGTGGCTGCTGTGGCGAAAGCGCTGGCACCGGTGGCACTGCTTGGGGCCATTTTTGCCCCTCCAGGCCTCCACGGTAACCTGCAGGAAGTGAATCTCCGCGATGGAGAACACCTCCCGCCAGCACTCGTTCTTGCGGATGACGGCGTAGAATAGTGCTCGCCGCCCGCCCTGTATCGTCCTGACGTAGCTGGCCTCGATGCCGTGGTCAGCCAGCCCGGAGATGGCCTCCTCCTGTGTGGTATTGGCAGGCAGGCCGCGGATGGCAATTTTCGCATCCTTGCTGGTGGGCGCCGTGTACGTGTGCTATGCTACCGAGCCGCCCAGGCTATGTAAGTAGTCCTGAACGACTCGGTATTCGGCGGAGTCGGCCGGACGAAAACGAAGTCCGCCCCCTCCTCCAATCGGCGACACGATAGGAGCGCGGCCCAGCCTGGCCCGGATGGTCTTCAGGTGGTGAGGCCACCTGTCCAGCTTATCCACGACGATTGACTGGGGCGCGGCTCCGGGTTCAGGTGTTGCGGCGCGGAACTCATCGCCGAGCGCAGCAGTGGCTCAGGCGCGGCTCCGTTGACGCTCGGTGTCGGGCTCCTCCCGGCCACTTTGGCATAGGTCGGTGCATCTTCGTCATCCTAAGACGCCGGGGAGTTGAAGAGGTCACTGTCGTAGAAGGAGTCAGCCCGACGACGTTGCGGGTCTCTCTGTGGCTCGGCATCAGGGAAATCGGGATTTTTCCCGCGTTTCCTTGGCGTCGCAGGCAGAATAAGCGGCATGTCCAGGCCCCTAGTCACTGGTGGGCGGTGTGAAGCAGCAGCTTCGGCGGTGTTGGTAGCAGACTGCATTTCGAACCGGAGAAAGTCGACGGCACGAAATTCACGGCGAGTACTGGAGACGGCGCTCGACAGTCGTTTCGCGGCGGCAGTATTCAGCGAGGGCGGCGGAGCGGAGCAGGCGACCGTTCGGGACGGACGCCGGGCACTGAATATGAAAAAGGTGTGAAACTATTGTAGGCTTCGAAAGTGTATGCCACACCAAGGGTAAGTTATTTCAATCAATTCCCATCAATAAATAATTTACGGACCAATGAAAAGCGGACAAATGGAAAAAAATAATATACGGTCCAATCTCATTTCACCGCCCTTTCGGTATTTCGCAGACCCTCCAAATATACTCTATGTACAGTCCAATGTTTCGTATTAATTTCAGACCCTAAATTCTTCTGGCCCAATACTCGAACCTCTAACAAGCTTGTAGCCAGTAACCAGTAACTATTTTATAATAACCAGTTTTGAGTTTGCACCAAACCTTCATATTTCGAGATCCTGGGAATTTAAAAAGGGATTTCTGGATATGTCTTCTGTGTGTTTTTGTGTCTGTGTGTGTGTCTATACCTACTGTACATCAAGGACAGAATTTTGAGGACATTGCCTACAACTCTTTCTTACTTTACTCTCGATATCTTCAGCGGGTTTAAAATTAATTACTTTATAAATCCGTTATTATTAACGCTAGATTTGAAAATAAAAGTTTGCTAGAACCCTGAGAGTAATACCTCTATTTATGTTGCAAGTCATTTCGATGGCACAATCCACAATTATATTTAGTGGTTTCCGAGTATAATAATTTTTTTTATAATTGGGTTAAAATGAAGAATTTGAAATCACGCCGAATTTGAAATAATTATTTTAGCCGATAAGTAAGGAACTAAAGAGTTTCTTATCTACTCGACTAAGAGTTTCTTATCTACTAACTTAATTATCGCGCTTATTACAGCCTATACAGGGACGCGTTGTATGTCGACCAGATTTAAAAAAAAAAAAAAATACGTGTGGCACTCGGGGACTGCCGCGGTAAAGCTATTGCATAGCATTTTTAACACCTTATGCAATTATAATTATTTATTTATTTTATTTTTTCTGATATCAGATAACTGCGTTCTATCGGAATAATTTAATCGTCTTACGATAGAGCGCCGCGCACATATTTTTTATTCGATAAAGCAAAAAAACGGATTATTCGAAAAAAATCGTAGATTAAAAGATAGATAATTAAATTATCTTTAAAATGGTGAAGGTTTCATAATAATACGCCAGATAGTATTTGCGTAGTAGTCGTTTTTGTGTTCGGTTAGACCTAATTTCACAAATTAATTACACTATGTAATATAAATAAAATCTAAAATATTCAAAGCTAAGAACATTAGGAAAATGTTCTTGTTTAACATATATTTTTGTCGAATCGTAAGCAGTACTCGTTTAGACGTAATTATCAGTTTAAAATCATTAATTTTCGTTAAGAAATTTCTTCATTCGGTCGCCGCGCTGGCCTAGGCCCGCGATAAAAGCTATGCAATAGCTTAAAAAAGCTTGTGTCAACCCTAGACATTCCCACCAAGAAGCCAAGGACTGATTTCATCTGAATAATAATTTCATAAATAAAATCGATTCGCGCCCTCACTCGGCCAACGGACGAACTCGGTTGGGTTTGGGGGATTGTAACGCCTCAGGCGGCGCGGTACATTTCTCGGATAAGGGTTGGTATTGGTTAAGCGCCAAATGACGGCGTTATTATTTAATTAAAATTGAAGGCGGAATTTCAATATTCTTATTGTAGCTTATATACGAGATATTCAAACCAAAATTTCACAATGTGATTTCGGTCCAACTGTGTACCGAATTCAAGGTCTCTAAGTCCAATATTTCGAGATTGAAATATGGCTATCCCCCGCCCCCCCCCCCATAACAGGGGTGGTAAACCGATTTCAACCATAACATTGTCAAATTTTGCCATGACCAAATGATGCCTGAATGACAAATTACATCGTTTGGGCGCTATCGTGGAGGAATACACACACACAGACATTCAGACTGTCTTCGAAAGGAAATGGTGTTAATCGTCTCAAGGGGGCTCAACATTAATATTCCCGTCTTCATTTCGAAAAGAACAATTACAGCGTCCACAATACTTTCCCTTAACGTCGGTTGATAGGCCGGGAAAATATAAATGTTTACTGCAAATCCTACCATTTTCTATATCGATGCTCGTGCGGCCCGCATGGAGACGTCCCGGTCAGCCGGAGCAGACGGGCGGTGGCCTGCCTGAATCCATATCGGCCGATTATCTCCACCATTTGCTTGCGTCGCTGCCGAACCCTTGTTTATGGAAATACGACGGCAGTATCGAAACCGCACCACTAACTTTGCAGACATATTTAGCGGATGTTTCGGCTCTCGCTCACACCAAGTGGCCTTTCAGGTTCAGCAAAAGTTACTCACACTTTTGTATCTGTAATTTCAAAATGGGTATTACTGATTGCAACCGATTATTATACATACCGATTTTTATCACTTGAACCGCCTAATTGGTAACATGAGATGATATATATTCATATAAATGGCGTGATTTGAACCAGAATAAGGTGTCAACAGAAAGAAATAATAGGATGCTGCCTCGTTTTACCGATACTTATGGGCGTTTTAACATTGAGAGGGAAAGAAATAATACCCCCCTGTCTCACCGAACAACGCTCTATCATTTCTGAAATATACTACGAGGGCTATTTTTATTTTTTAATGGTTCGATTGGTCGCGAACGGAAAACCACAGTGAAAATCAAAACTATTTTATTTGGGACATTTAGATTCACCTTCCAGGCTCTTGTCGACACACGTTTTTTCGCCGTGATTCACGGTTAATTCGCCGTGTCTAGGCGCGGTCGTCAGTGGTGTATGGATGACTATGGTAGCTTATCCATGGACACTGCGAAAAAACGACACGGTACCGCCGCCGTATGCGCCGTATTTATCCTTCGCCGAGCTTTTTTTCGATAAAAACTGAAAAAACATCACTGATAAAAACGGCGAAATTTTTATCAGTGATGTATGGCAATGTCTGAGAGCTTGTACACGACATATATATATATATATATATATATATATATATATATATATATATATATATATATATATATATATATATATATATATATATATATATATATATATATATATATTTGATAGTTTTGTGTATATATTCTTTTTAGAATTGATCAATAAGATGATTATAAAGTAAATAATTATAAAAGCCACTTACATCGTGACGAAGGATTCCCTTGAAGGGAATCCTTCGTCACGATGTAAGTGGCTTTTATAATTATTTACTTTATAATCATCTTATATATATATATATATATATATATATATATATATATATATATATATATATATATATATATATATATATATATATATATATATATATATATATATATATATATATATATATATATATATATATATATATATATATATATATATATATATATATATATATATATATATATATATATATATATATATATATATATATATATATATATATATATATTTCAAGAACTCACGCGCGTCATAATGCCACGAATGGAGCGCCACGAAATTAGTTTTTTTATAAATTGGTAACTATGAGAAAATGCTGATGAATTATATATTGGGTGGCTTCCTTGTGAAACCCTGATTCTCCTGGCACAGCTTTGTCTGGATACCTGTACGTAAATTTCGAGTTTTTCGTACTGAAAGAATTATTCACACTGCCATACATAGTGAGTGAGTTTTTATTTATGACATGATTTTAGTGGTTGAATCAGGACTAGCACGTAAGCAAGTTGTGATAAATAGTTTGGAAAAAACGAAAACATTTATTTTTTACTTTGTTGTTTTGAAAATAAGTGTAAAAAGAGATGACTTCGTTGTGCCATATATCGGTAGGTAAAATATCATGACATTTGTTTATTCACGATATTTTACCGAGTGCTAGATGGCGCAGCACGCTCAACGCTTCTAAAACTATTTTAATGGAGAGGATTTACAAATTTAACAAAAAAAAATATTTGTTTGTTCCAATTTTTTAAATCAAAAGTTGCTTACTTGCTCTTGTTGATTCACTTACTACAAGAATGCCACGAATAAAAACTCATCGGTATAGTACCTACTTCACATTTACAGCAATTCGGATGGCATGAACATCTTCCTGTGCGGTATAACTCTTAATCAACATGGAGATTGCAACTCAGTCTGGGATCAAGAGCTAAACTCCAGACAAAGTTAATAGCGCAGAAAGTAGAGGAGATTCTGCATTTAGGATTCTGGAAGGGTCGGACATATCCGGATTTAGGAAAGTCAACAATGTCGAACCCGCTACCGTCTTTGATTACGATCGCCAAGCAATTTAGCCAATATTTACTCTCTGCCCCGAATCGGACAGATTGAGCTCACGAGTTCGCTTTATGCAATCCGATGTATTCTCAGGGCAAACTAACGTTACGTGCATAGCAGATTGTTGTATTGACCAAACTAAATTTTATTTATTAAATTTTTTTTTCGAGATGAAGACACATATATACATTTTACCCCCCCCCCCTTAAAAGACGACTAAAACCATTTCCAGACTGATGTATGTTTGTGAGTCTGTCTCTGTGTATACTTGTCAACGATAGCATTTTTGGTGGTATTTTTACAGCAACTGAGAAGTTTAGTTATTTTATTTAAAAAGTATTAAATAATCTATAAAATACTTTTATATTTCAATAACCTAGCATTATTTTATCGCGACTTTTACTCGGCATGTCGAAGAGTAATCGCGAAATATTCCTGATTATTTCCTGACTAATTTCTGACTATTCCTGACTATTTCCTGACTAATTTCCTGACTATTTCCTGACTAATTTCCAGACTAATTGCATGCCAATTTGACTATATTACCGGGTTTTTAAATGAGTGAATGAAATAATTATGATTGAATAAATTATGTTTATTTTAAATATTCCAAACTTTTCTGTATACTATATTAGATGAAAGGTTATTATTTGGTACCAACATATATTGTCTTTCAGGAGCTCCAACCCGATATACGGTCGCGGTTCCATACCTATGTCGTATTATCTCTTTAACCATTTATGCAGTAAAAGGGAAATTATATGCAGTAAAAGGAAAAAATCTTTTGTTTTAAATACTTTAGACGATAAATTTACTTATTTTGATAAGAATTCATAATTGTTGATTATATGACCAATAAACATAACCTAACGATTTAAATTATTTTTTAAATATAAAAAACTACTTTTTGTGACATGAAATTTAGACATATGCTATCACTGACTTTTTTGTAGGCATTATCAAACTCTACAACTTTTCTCTAGAACTCAATCATATATATCTCATCGTTAAGGCAGCGTTCGTAAGACACGTTTCCATTTGACCGTTTTTATCCGACTTACTTTGCAAATCCGACTACCACAAAAAGTCTGTTCATTTTTCAGATTAATATATAGCCCGTGACACTTACAAATAACGTGGCTTTCTATCGGTAAAAGAATTATCAAAATCGGTTTAGTAGATCTAGAGATTACTCCCTACAACCTCACAAACTCACAAACTTTACCTCTTTATAATATTAGTATAAATTATATTATATCTTATTATATTACGTCTTATATTATATCTTATTACTTCACACTTCCAGACCCCAGTAACCTCGCTCGTTGGAGCTTTGCCGAGGATAGTTCTTGTCCCCTCTGTAGCAATACCCCTTGCACAGCTAGACACATTCTAGCTGGCTGCAAGGTGGCCTTAGATCAAGGACGGTACACTTACCGCCATGACAAAGTTCTCGCTGTTATTCGCGAGGTAATTAGTCTCTCAGTGGCTCGTGCCAACAAGGGTTTGACAGTATCCTCCAAACCCCCAATACAGTTTGTGCGGGATGGCTCTAAAGGCAAAAAACATTTAACTACAAAACCTTTCTCAATAATCGAGAAAGCTACAGATTGGATTCTGGAGGTTGATTCGGTCTCTAAGCAGTATAAATTCCCTGAAAGTCTCGGATGCACAGCCCTCCGTCCAGATATAACTCTTTACTCTCTATCTCGGAAGGTGGCTCTTATCGTAGAATTAACTGTTCCATGGGAATCAAATATCCCAAAAGACCACGAGTACAAATTAAATAAATACCATGATCTTGCAAATGCCGTAACCCGGAACGGCTTCACTGTTCACCTTCACGCGGTGGAAGTTGGCGCTCGTGGCCTGCCAGCTAAATCTCTATTTCACCTCTTTAAAGATCTTGGCCTTTCCAGAAAAATAATCAACTCTTTCTTAGAAAAATTATCTAAAACTGCGATTTGCGCATCTCAAATTCTATGGCTTCGAAGGGGGAGTGAATGGGTGGCAAGGTGAACGCTCACATGTGGCAAGACAGCTGTCCTAAACCTACCACAGCCGGTTCGTAAGTCCGGAATCCACTGCTCACCCCCCAGAAGTGTAAAAAAAAAATAGTATTATGATGGGCCCGACTCCGGTCGGTGAATTCCATGGCAGCTCCGTTTGTATTTATTTATTATATTTTTCTTATCTTATAATATTATACATTTAATTGCTTCTTATTATATTTCTATCGATGTTCGAGACGTCTCTAAAAATCGCCAAGATGGAAGCCAAAATTGTGAATGGAGTACGAGATCCAGCGGCACCGACAGCAGCGTATTAGCTACGAGGGCGAACCCTCCTCAATCGCCGGCTACGGAATAAATAATAATAAAATATTTCTGCGAAGACTACGGTGCCTAGTGGAATAGTGGCCTTACTAGTTCCCCGCCCTCCGTTAACTCCACTCACGCATTTAACACTCCAAAATATATTGCTTTGAAGAGACGCATTCAGGGACATTTTCACGCGCCCTTGGAGGGGTCTACGTATTTTCTCGTCTCGCCGGAATGAGAGCGAAGGGGAATTTACGAGCGCTCGTACGAGTATACTCGCGCGCAGTGAACGACGAAAGAGATAAAATTCATTGGGACCATAATCCACGCTGAAAGAGCGCGTGTGACGTATCATATGGTAATTGGACATATTATTAGCCGGGACGTTGTCGCCCGGAGAGCCTTCAAAAATAGGATGAAATTTGACATGTTTATCGTGTAGAATATTCCCTGTCTCCTAACTATTGCATGTAGTCCTTTCTTCTTTACGAACGAAGTTGTTGGGGGATCTACTCGTAGTTTCTTTTATTTATATTATTATTTTGCTTTTCGATTTAATAAAGTTTTATTGCATTTCGATTTAATATACTCTACAACATACTCAATAACCACACTTCACCCTACTATCTCAAGGGAATTTCCACCATTTGGGAGGCCACGGTCTTTCACTTCGATCAAGCCGGGATAACACACTCGCCATTCCGATACATCATTCTTTTGTTTACACGCACTCTTTTACGGTTCATTCTTCTCGTTTATGGAATCGGCTCCCTCACTCTATCAGACATACACCTTCGTTACACACTTTCAAAAAGTTGTCGAAGAAACATTTATTTTTACACAGCCACTAACTAAATTCCTTACCTTGTCCTCTCCTTTATCCTTCCCTGGTCAACCTTAACGTAAGTTATTGATATATAATAATAATCTGGCTTCTAGATATTGGGCGTTCAAAAACTAAAGACCTTATTAATACTGTAGGGTGAATATTTAAAAAAAATACGTATTTGTAAAATTGTGCAATATTACATATCATTTTCTTAAACATATATACTAGAATGTAGTGTTTATTCATATATTTGTATATATTATTACTTATTTTCCACTTAAATTTATTGTATATAATGTAAAGTTTACTTTATTTTTAGCCCTTAATTGCATACATATATATTAAATTTTTTTTTCTACTTTAAATTTTACTTTAATTTGTGTAAACAACACATTTGTTAGATTTAGAAATATTTAAAATTGATCACCTTCGTCAGTTCGCGAGTTACAAAAATACAGTTGGTATAACACAGCACAGCCAGAGACAGACCTTCTAGGTCTAGTTGGTTGTGCGATTTCGCCTCATTCGGATATGCTAGCATATTTATATCCATAGAGCTATGTTTTTCGCTATTATAATGTTTGTTCTTAATTATTCCTCATGTACAACAGTATGCATGTCCTTGTATTTTTTTGTTCTTGTACGTTATAAATAAATAAATAAATAAATAAATAATAATAATAATTAAACGCTTTATTTGCTTAATCAAAAAAGCGAGCTTATTAACATATAGTATGTTTGAATAAGTTTATTTCAAATTTAACTTTACTACCTACATATGTGTGTATTGTACGCTGACAATTAGGAATTAGTTTACCAAATGGGTGACTGAAGATATCGCTATAGCGATAAGTCCGCCATTTGTGCATAAATTGTCTTTTATTTTAAAACCAGTGTAATATTCATTAAGTAATGTTTTATAGCGCAATAAAGTTATTCTATTATTTTCTATTCTATTAAAGATACCTGATGTTTCCCTTTACCGTAAAAGATGTATACATCTTAAGGAGACTATAATCAACTAATACGTAAAAATCTTTACGGTTAAAAATAACAAATTTTGTCCCTAACTAGTCTAATTTTGCAGAAGGCAACGGGAGGCCACTGCACTATATATCCCTAGTAGTTAGCAATGGAAAAGTCAAAAATAGCCATGGCCCCGAGTACCCGGCGGCTACGGAACAACTTTTCCGGAGGGCGAAAGACCGACAAAAGTATTCAGAGCTAACGGTCAACCTCCAGTAATGGAGAGGCACTTCGAGAAGAAGAAGTAAGAGCGCTTTAGCTTCGCGATAAGATAGAAGTACTCACTTGGTACTCTGCAGGTTTTTTTTACTATTAATAGCTAATATTGATATAATTTTATATATATGACGTTTTATATACATTCTAAATAAATAATGTAAATAACTGTATCGTTTAAATAAGACGAAATAAATAAAATATTTCACTAAAAATATGTAATAACGGAATAAAATATTTTGCAATTGCAACACTGTAACTTTTTTCAACCACGTATTTCAGCTTAGCTCCTAAATAATGAAATGTTACACTTGTAATAAGCTTTAGTTTAGCATATGTGGCAAAGAATTACAACAAACTTCGCAAGTGGGTACGAAATTACCCTTTGTCCTTTGTATATTTGTATTATGTCGCTGGTTATATTGGTGACCCCGTCGCGATTATCAAAGTACCATAAGAAAACATCTTCGTTATCGCTTTCATTTATCCTCGCGAATGCGGCCCTTTTGTGGCTTTCTACACAACGGGCGTCATATATAAACAATTTCGCCTCCCCAACAGGTACTAAAGAAACACGCGTACATAATCGCTGTACGCTTTTAGCTGGCGGTGCGTGGGTGACGCGAGACGTCTCGAGTGTGTTTTGCATGTTTTTAGGCTAATTGCTTTTCCTACCCTCAAGACGACCATTAGCCTTTGTGGCGCGGCTTTGTACGCAACAACATCAGCACATCGCACTCCTAATATGCCTTGACGAAAACGAGGTAAATTAAGGTTATTTTTCTAAGGTGTGTATTTAGTCGGTTCTTTTAGATGACGTCAGAGACCGAGTAATGCTTTTGTCTTCATCCTATCCACTCCAGATATTTGTAACTTTAAAAAAGAAAACTCAAAACCATAAAAGTATTTAAATGATATATTTTTACCCATCACCTAATTTTCGGTTTTTTGTTTTTGTTTTTGTTTATACGCTTGCTAGCTATAATTTACTCATTCATGTACTTGGAAAGTATAATATTTTGTTCTGTCCACCGCATGTCTTTGGAAATGTTGACATTTAATCCAACGGCTTATATCAAAAGTACCTACAAATGTTTTGAGTTGAAAAATAAGTAAGTCGAGTTAACTGGATGGAAAAGATGAACAGGAAAGGAAACAGCAAGTGTAGGATTTTTGACGGCAAGTTGTTAAAGAGTAGTAAGTTAAGTATTTTTTCACCTTCATTATCTCGGAAAATATTGACCAGTTTGTAGATAGGGACTTTATCCATAGCTAAGAAAAAATATTAAGTACTCCGTTAGGTATATATCTTCCCGCAACAACGTTTTGAGTATGTACAAGTTTTTATTAAAAATAAATTCATACATGTGAAAAAATCTGACCTTAATAATAATTATTATTTGAAAAATAAATATTTAGCTATAAAGGTTTTCATATAGCTGTTATAAGTTAGTTTTGCTTCAATGAAAATGTCTACATCTCGATGGTATCAGGATACATCTGTTGTGGATATCAAGCAGGCTAACCAGTACCTACAGTTTTTCTGGTGATAGGTCTTACACCTCAGCACATGGAAAGAGATGGAGCTCACGTGTTCTTGGAAAGGACCCTCAATGATATAACTGAAGATACTATCATTATCGACATTGCTGTACAAAATGTCCTATTCATATCGTTAGTTAACCATCGATTAATAATATAGTCAACGCTAAAATAGCCTCAGACATTCTTTTTTGAATTACTATGTATTTTATACTATGAGTGCATATATTATGAATATTACTAAATGTTATGGAATAAGAGAGAATCAGTAATCGTATAATATAAAGGCTATGATTATGTGTGTTTCGACGTCTAGACCATGATGAAGTTTTAAGATAACGGCAGATACGTCAGCACCAGAGTCTTTTGGGGCATGATTCGCCCGTGATCCACTTGGACATCAACATCCAGAGCGGTTAACGCGCTTTCTTCGATCCCAAATGTGTACATTTTTTAATAGGAGCACTATGCTATTGATGTCATTTTCTGCTCTGCCAAGAAAACACCTTTTCAATGGCGCTGCTGTACTAGGACGGACCTGCTTATTGAAAGTTCGACAAGCAACAAAAAGAAAATATGAAAATCTCTCCGTGGAGCGCCTAACTTTCAGCGTCGAGTCGCTGGCATTATGGCCTACTTTATTACTATAGCAGGTTGACTTGTTCAGGCTAAAGTAAGGTTGCTGAACTATTAAATGCTGCTGTTTCTGAAGGAGAATATTTTACGAGTGCAATATTAAAAATAACTTGTTAAATCGATATCTATACCACATGATCTATACCACTATCTCGAATCATCGGAGAAAGATATAATTATGAAGTATTTCGAATAAAGTATTAACCCATTAGGTTACTAATACGCGGGGAATCCATTAGCTTCTTTAAAACCGGTAATAGTCTCTTTAACCCCTTGAGTATGATAAGACCAAATCTGGTTCTGAAACAATTATCCGTTGAGTATGATACGACCAGATCTGGTTCCGCGTTTTTTTCACTTCTTTGACGTTCTCATATTTATTCATAATTATCTAATTGTTTTACAAAATGATATTTCAATATTCTATATTCGAAATTTCAATGCAATCATTGTGCAGTTGTTCTTTTTATGATTGGTGTAGTAGTTTCGTAGTTATAGTACTTTAAGGTCGATGTCGCCGAAAATCCTGCAAAAGAGACAGATGCATCCATGAAAATACCCATTTACTCCAAGGGTTAAATGGCCCTGTCGTTAAGAGTCTCACTAAACATCTCAGGAGCTGTCTCTAGATACAGGCATAGAAAGGGAAATGCAGGAAGCTGTAATTCTAAGTAAAACCAGAATGCGAGAATGTTCTTGACCACCAAGTCCTTGATCCAAAATAAAGAGCTCGCCACGGTCGTTTATTCTGGTTTAAATAGCCAAGGTTTTAATATTTACAAGAAAGTAATAATAGTAAATGGCATGTGCCGATGGTTACATACATAGTTGCTGACATGTGGGGAATACTAGTCGCATTGTACCAATAACCTTATCCGAAATCGGCGCTGTTCCCAGGAACCTCATGAAACATTTCAGAGGGCTCTTTAGTCATGGCTTCAACAGCTAATGCAGAAAGCGGTAATACTGGGGTCAAACAGAATGTAAAGGTTTCTGCATTCATATTTCTTGACCACCTACGTCTTATTCGATAATGTCACGCCTGCCTTAGTGATCTTATCTGGTCTAAAGGGCCAAGTTTTTAATTTAGATAGAAAAATAATAATGCTATTTTTATTTTCAGCAATAATAATTAGTTAAATACTTTTCCGCAATAATATACGTAAACGTATACGTACTGGCGTTACGTAGGATAACCATAATAATTTACAAATTTGACAAAGACTACGTATAAAACTACAGATGTTGCAATACGCAATGTCATCTCTTGATTTTCCTTTATGCGCTCTTAAGCCGTAGCACGACATCTTTATCTGACCGCTATCATAAATGGTCAAAGAGCCAGGGGCTACCCGTCGGTCAGAGGCTGTACCGCAACGCCGCTGTTTGCTCTGCCGAAACGTCATTTTAATTTCCCGCCTTTCTGTTCGTCCGTCCGTCAACATAATAAAAGCCAAGAGATGCCTCGCGACAGATATCACCACCCACACCCGGATGCCAAACGACGGCGTCATCATATATGTATGTTCATGGGGCGGCGGGTTACCAGCTAAAAAAGAAAACGAAATAAGCTACGAGCATGCGTCCGCTATGGTAACAGATGTGTAACAGATGTTTCTATGTAAACCTATAGAGAAGGACCTTTGAATCCAATTGATGCAGTGCTATATTTTTGCTTTATTGCTTTATGTGATGGATGGCTAAACTCAGTGGCGTAACTAAGCCTGTGCAGCCGGTGCGGCGCACCGGAGCTCACGGCATTTTGGTGGCCCAAAATGGAGCTTCAGTTTACGGTCGACGTGCCATCCAACTTGCTAAGAAACTAAGGATGCCGAAAAAACGGATGTCTTAAATCAAGACGAAAACCAATCTAGAAACGTATATGTTCATTAGTAGTTATGCAATAACTAGTTATATATATAGATATGCGAAATACTGGTAAATTCGTATTAATATTACGTGGGTATTTTTAGTCTTACCAGATTCGCAATTCGTATTTCTGTTCTAAATATATTAATAAAACTCCTTTTCTTATTTTTTCATTAACTTTCAGAGATGGAGAAATATAATTCAGTAAATACATTACTAGTAAAGCGCCGTATTAATACAGGAACTAATGTTTCGAACATTGTCAGACAGCAATGTATATTGGGATCCCGCGTATCCTGCTGAAATTCTTGGGAACTTGTTTCGCAAAATCTTCGAGGCAATGCCACCAAATGAATACACCGATTTATAATGTAGCTAAAATATAAATATATAATGTAGCAAGGTATACAATAATTATATCTTACATGTCATAATGAATGTATATATGTAGAGGGAGAAGCCTTTTGTTCAATTTTACACAGTTGCCAATTTTTTTTAGTTACGCCACTGGCTAGACTCTCAACCATGGTCTGTGTTAAAAACTGGTAGATATTTCGTATGAATGTTACATGAAATATTTGCACGGGTCAATTAATAACAATAACTGTAAATAATGCAGACTATTAAGAGGCGTAGGATAGGAAACATTGATCTATCATCAGAGGATATAATATAATAATTATTAAGTAGTCAAACTTGTGAGGCGGGAAAAGCTCCAAACAAGACGCAGGCTACGAAAGAAGAAGGAGGTCCGTGTAAATTGTCAAGTTGTTAAAATTATCAGCAACCTTTGTTAAATGATCACTGCATAAAAATAGGGAAATCGAGAATGGTGGTTACTATGGCTTTCGGATAAAGTAAATAATTTCGACTGCATAATATGGGACAACTGTGGTAGTGTTACTAGGAAAGGAAAAGTAAAGTAAAAAGTAAAAGGTATTTATTTCCAATACAACCATACAAATGTGTAGGAATGACAGTAATTAATCTTAAATTAGTTACTCAATTTAGACAAGAGATGATATACAATATATAGTTTTAAACTTACCAATTTACAAAAACATAGACTATATGATAACAGTTTACAACAAAACAATTAACGGTAAATAATATGTATTAGATTAAATGGGTAGATACGATGCTATGTATTTTCAAAATATTTTAAGAAGTCGTTATGGGCATACATGTTGATTTTAAGCAGATAGACTCGGATGGATCTCTTGAAAATATCGATGTTTTTAATTTCTTTTAATCTTTCGGGCAATTTATTGAAAAGTTTGAGGCCTAAGTATCGACTAGTCGCCTGGAACTTGGCAGTACGTGCTACGAACGGTTGGAGATATAGGGTTCCTTAACACCACGTTAGCTGTAACAAAAAGGCTACGAAAATCAATAACCAGTCTAAATATAATATTCTTAAATATTTAATGGTAGAACTTCATCCTTAAGGCTCTAAACATTTAAAAGGGAGGATTGCCTGTTTTTGGGAAGAGGATACACCGGCAACACTATATTAAGCTGCTAGCAATATTGATGATTATTTATGACATTTGACATACCCTGGATTACATTTCGTTCGGTGTAATCACTTAGTGTTTCTGCCAATATGTATGTGATAGAGTACACCGAGCTGATCATGAACTTACTACTTTGGAAAGTAGTAGTATTGCAGATCATGCTGCTGCGTCAAATTGGTATTTAGTTAACCTAACAGTATTCACAGAAAGAAAAAAACAAAGTTGGAACAAAGATCATGCACTCGGTGGTGTTAACTACAAGGGTAAAACCCGTCACCCTAGAAAGTTTTAACGATAACTATCATTTTGCCTCCCGTGAGGTGACGTAGAAAATTTAGGGACGACGCAAACCAACTGTCCAATAAAACCAACAAACCCGCCAACAAAACGAGTCCAACGCCGAACGGCGAGGCACTAGTAAGGTAACCCAGCGGCGCCTCGCTCTCTATCTACCAGTTTTGGCAGGATATCTCCGCCTGGATTTAACCATCAGGATACCCCCCCCCCCCCCATCCCTCCTGGTTACGGGCTCGAGGTCGCTTGCAAGGTCCCCTACCCCAGCGCCGATTCAATTTGAACCGATCGCGAACCATGCCATCTTTTGCTGGGCTCTGAATTCGATATCAGGTAGCCCACTGGTCGCTTCAAGCGTGGAAGACGACAGGTCCAATATGAACCTCCGGTGCTTAGAAAACAGTCTATTTCCATAGTATCCCGGCTCATTCAGTCGATTGGCTCTCGCTGATGTACAAATCGATTTACTCTCTCGCCGCACGGCGCGCAAACCAGTAGCGCCGGGAGGAAATCCCCCAGGAGAGACCGATCCACCAGCCGTGAGGCCAGAGATGCGAGAGTCCTTTCCGGGGTAGTCCTTTACACGAGGAGACTACTGAATAGGAGCTGAATCGTGAGTTAGGCCGACCCGAGTACACTGTGGATCTTATGGCCCAAGCTGCACGAAACCGTTCGCTACCGTTCACTGACGATCATGCAGCGTGATCTTATAAAAGAATTTTTACTTCTAGCAAATATATTCTGATATATTGTAGTGGTGATTTGGCGCTTACACGCTATCGTGGCTAGGAATGTTTCAATTAGGAGGCCGTACACGAAATTTTGCGCATTTCGTGAATTTACGTAATTTTGCATACGTGAATTTAAGGTTAAAATACTGAATTTCTATAAGTTTTATTGCACAACATAAAAGATCATTTATATTATTGTCTAATGAGTAAGCTACTTTTTTGAAAATGATTATAGAATTTTGATTAATTGACCTTAAACCGGCGACTGTTTGTAAATCTTTGCTGTAAGAGGTTTAGAATATAACATATTTACGAATCGTGTTGACATCTAAACGGTATGAAAAAATTACAATGTATTGTTGTGAAAGTACTCTATAATATAATAAGTGAATCACTTTTTACTACTTTCATATAAAATTGTTGATTAAAAAAAATATTGTTAACTTTGTCAATTTTTTTAGAAAATGGGCCAAGAATTGCTTTTGATTTTGGCCTTTTAGAACTCTCGTTCATAAATTAAAAACAACAGAAATAAACTTTAGTTCAATATCAATCAATTTCCTCAAAAAAAATGCAAAACATTAATTAAAATTGGCAATAAAGTCTTTTAAAACAATCTAATTCTTGCGTTATGATACTCGCCTATGATACGATTCACGCCTCAAGTCAGCTAGTCCCCGCCGAGCGCTTCCAAAGGGTGGAAATATCTCTTTGGCTCAGAAAATACTACCTACCTATAGTTATATTATACCATTGATTATAGAGGCATCACGGCCCACATCGATTTCGTACACGGCCTCTTAAATCGTACAGTAGTCTTTAAAAATCTTAGGTATCTATGCGGGTGTGGACTTATCGGTTGAAAAAATCATTGAAATATCATGCATTGAGGTTAAAACAACTAGATACATCATTGTATGTATATATCGAAGCCCAAATAGCGATTTCAACATATTCTTATGCCAAATGGACAAGATCTTAAGTATCATTAGCAAGCGCAAGGATGAAGCATTTGTTATTACCGGGGACTTCAACGTGGATTTATTGAAGCTATCATCGCAAGCAAACTCACTAAAAGATCTCTTTATGTCATATGGACTGCAGACGATCGTGGATTTTCCCACCAGAATCAACAAAACAACGGGCAGTGCGACTTGCATTGACAATATCTTCACTAATGTTTCAACAGACCATTCTTATATTCATAATGTCGTTATTACTTTTTCTGATGTACTAAAAATGTACTAAAAAAATGTCATATAAAGGGCATGTTTGGAAACGGCAGATAACTGATACAAATAAGGCTATATTTTATAAGCAAGTAGCAAGCGTGAAACTAGATTTAAACTCAGGGCCTGATAATGTTTTTACAAATTTCATTAGAAAATTCAATCATATTTTTGAGTCAAGTTTTCCAAAACGCCTATGTACATCTAAACAATGCAAGAAACCATCTTGGATCACACGTGGACTTCAAATATCACAAACTAAACTACAACTTCTACAAGATATACTAAATCGCTACGAAAGCGGCTCCCTAAGATGCTACTACAATAAATATAAACAAGTTTACAGGATGACTGTTATATCCGCAAAGAGACTATCAATTAAAAATGAAATTCTTAATTCTAAAAACCAAAGTCGGACGACATGGGACATTATAAATAGAGAATGTAGGAACAAAACTACAAGAAACATCGAATCTATCGAATTACTACACAATCAGATAAAATATACAAATCCACAGGAACTTACAAACATCTTTAATTACCACTTCATTAATACATGTAATATCATTATAGACACGGCGAAAAGTAATCAAAGTGTGAGTCTACCGGATAGTTTGCCTGCCTCATTACACCTCTATCCGATCACAGAGGGTGAACTTAGTGCCTGTTTTAAATCATTAAAATCCAAGTCGGCTACTGACATATGGGGCCACTCCATGAAATTAATTAAGGATATATCGCCAATAATTACGCCCATCCTATTACCGATTTTAAATAAATGCCTAAAGCAAGGCATTTTCCCCACTGCTATGAAAACAGCAAAGGTTTTGCCGATATTTAAAAAAGGCAGTAAAACAGATATAAATAACTTTCGTCCTATATCTTTGTTGCCGTGTTTCTCAAAGGTCTTTGAGAAAATTATATTTAATAGAATAAATACTTTTTTAGATACTTTTAATGTTATTATAAGAAATCAATTCGGCTTCAGAAAGCATAAGTCGACCACTATGGCAATTAGCGAGTTAGTAAAGCAAATTTTAGAATCACTTGACACATCTCAAAACCCCATAGCCGTTTTTTGCGATCTATCGAAGGCCTTCGACTGTGTGAATCACCAGATTCTTCTAGATAAACTAGAGAGGTATGGTATCCGCGGTAGAGCTCATAGCCTGATCACATCATATCTAAATAGGAGATACCAAATTGTGGAAATAAACAATGCTAAGTCATTGCCAAAATTAATTGCACGCGGGGTACCTCAGGGCTCTATACTTGGACCACTACTATTTATTATTTTTATTAATGATATCGATAGGACAATTACGCCGCCAGTAAAGACGCTTCTATACGCCGATGACACCAGCTTCTTTTTTGAAAATAAAAACACCCAGGTCTTGGAAAAGCTGATAAACGAGCAGCTTCTTGTGGCTAACACTTGGTTTGAAAAAAATCAACTTTTCATAAACCCATCAAAAACGGTAGCGATGAAATTTTCAACTACTAAAAAGAATGACAAAAATATAACGATTAAAATGGAATCAGAAAATATAAATATTGTCAGAAATACTAAATTCTTAGGGATCACTTTAGATGAAAATTTAAACTGGAATCAACATATCAATAATTTGTGTGCAACTTTGTCATCGGCAGTCTATGCTATAAGAAAGGTGAAATTTCTGGCTGGCGAACGTGCAGCGATCAGTGTGTATCACTCCTGCTTCCATTCAAAGATGTCTTATGCGATACTACTATGGGGTAATGCAACCGATACCCATCGCGTTTTTGTGCTACAAAAGCAAGCCGTTAGGAGAATTTTTGGTGTAAGCAGAGAATCACATTGCGCCCCTTTTTTTATTAAAGCTGGTATCCTTACCATGTCGTCCATGTACATATATCAGTGCCTTTTATACGCCAAAGAGAATGTTTTAAATTGCGAGCTTCACTCCACTCGGCATAGCCATAATACGCGACATAAAAACAATGTGTTATTGCCTAAAGTACGCTTGACTAAATATCAAAAAACATTTTTATATATTAGTTTTAAATTGTTCAATGCTTTGCCATCATCGACGAAAAGACTTGAGATGGCAGCATATAAAATCTGCTTGAAAAATCAGTTAGTCAAACATGCCCTTTACAAACTGGACGACTTTTATGATATTGCGTCCACAATTGCTTGATTATAAATAACCATATTATGACTATACTTTCGAACTAAGTTTTAGATTTTATTGACATTGTTTTTAATTACGCATGTTTCAGTTTTTTTTTTTTTTTTTTTTTTTTATGGTATTGATTATTATTTGTTTGATTATTGATTATTTTGTAAATTTGACTATTTTTAAGTAATCACCTCTGATTACAATTATTTTTTTTCCTTTTAATTAATCAAAGCGGTTTTATCATCCAGTAAATTATGATTGTAAAATTTGACATGTTCCTCAGTATTGTGAAATGCTTTTATGGAATGAATAAATGATGATGATGATGATGATGATGGTGTGGGGGTGGGGGGGAGTGGGGGGCCACATTATTGGAATCCCTTTAAAATTGTCTTATTTACGTTTTAATCTTTTAAACACAACAGTACAGTAAATTAAAATTTTATGATACTGAATTTGTAGTTTTTGATTTATGACATCGTCAACTTTGTTAACCCTTTTTATAACCATGGGATATATGTGTCTCATAACTTACAAATTATCATTCAATTTCGATAGTACATAATAATTTTACAAATTATCGAGTACTATCGAAATTTATAAATTATATGTTTTCCATGTTATTTAAGCATTCAGGATCTTAATATTACCGAAAAACATTTATTGAAATACCGCAAATGACTAATGACCTCTGGTGATTTCACATAAATAAAGTATTTATGGCGACTTTTTTTCATTTACTACGTTTTTTTAGTAGGTACGTATGAATTCTAGGTAAAATAATAAAATAATCAAATTATGGAAAAACTTGTAACTTTGCATCTTAATGGAACACATGGACACTTATATCTCATCAATTTATACATAATCTTTTGAAGCAACTTTCACAAAACTTTACATCCATGTTACTTACATCGCCCTTTAACAATTTCATGTATCAAAAAAATCCATACTTTACCGCAAAGCCTTCTCAAAGGGTTAACTTCTATAGCTGTGAAGTTAGTCGCATTTTATTATCATGACTAAGTATTGGGGGAAATTCAAGGCAAGAGGAGGCCTGGGCTGCAAAATCTACGCCAGTGGTTCCTGCTGAGCACTGGCGCATTGTTCCGTGCGGCGGTCTCCAAGACTGAAATCAGCAAGATGATTGCCAACCTTCTCTTGTAGTGGAGACGGCACTACAAGAAGGAGATAAAGACTAAGTATTATCGGCCAGTTGAGCGTTGACAGTTAAACGTGACACGCATGTTTTTCTTCATGTATTGATTTAGAAGTGCTATTAATTTGGGTTATTGTAAAAAATGTATTACCTATTAAGTGGAACAAATAAAAACAATCAAAATCAATATTTTCAAAATTTAAACAAAATAGTAGTTACTAATAGAAATAGATTGGGTCGGGTTAAATTTGTATTCCTGAAAGAATGTGCGAATGTGGTTATACCACCTTTTCAGTATTAAATTAAACCACTATAGAATTTAGAATAAACAACAAGACATGTTATTCACGATTTTCAACGACAGAAATGCGATAAAGTTGGCAGCACGTCGTGTCCATTCTATGGCACAATACAGACGGTATTCCAAGTTGCGAATAGCTGTATGTATGTCAGCGCCATTTATGGGTAGTGAAATGCGATCGGGGAAATTAAAAACGTCATAAATGTCATAAAATGCGATATTCCTCGTAAGCGCACGTCCGCGGGGTACACTTTAATGACAACTCACACCCCTGCAGCACTTCTATGATTGTACACTTCTACGGGCAGATCAGCTATTGGAGGAGGTATTTGTATGGCACCGGAAACTAAATAAAATGTGCAGAATCAAAATTTAAGGTCATTGTTTTAAACCCATGTAAATGCAGTTTATATCAAACTGAATTTTAAATTCAATACATTTTATTTTAAAACTATGTAATTCCTTTTTCAGAATTATTAATTCATTTGCTTTGTCGTTTGTTAATGCTAGGATATTTACGTATATGTAATCATAGAACAGATAAAAAATATCATTATATTCGAATATGAGGAGCTGTGCCGGAGTTATGCATTAAAGCGTCTTGTTATTTGCTATAACAATTAACGTAAGTATGTACTATCAAGAACTGTACATAATAACCGAGAAGCTCATGGTTAAAAATCGATCTTGGTTAATTGCTATTAACCTCTGCTTCTGCACGATAATACAAGACCCCATACGTCTCAGCAAACGCTAGAGCTGGATCTTGGATCTTAGTATAGTGTGAAAAAGTCCAAAAAGACAGCGAAAAACTTAAATTTTAAAACTTGTAAAAACTCGGCCGTACCTTTTGCATCCCGGAAGGGACGTTACACACACCCCTAACGTTGCATTCATATCTTAATTAACCCCTCAAATGAATGGCGATTAGCTCGGGTTGCCTACGGCAAAATGTATATAAATTTATATTTACATTTACATTTACATTTACATAGAGCGGGGTTTACTATAGAGCTATAGCATTACTATAGAGCGGATTACTATAAAGCGGCGCACATTTACATTTATATTTACATTTATATAAATTTATATACATTTTGTATACATTTTGCCAAGGCATCCCTTAAGGGACGCCTCACATTTGAGGGGTTAAGCAGATATAGTATCTTTGTTGGTAACTTCAATGTGTGATAAGTTTACATTATGCACTTTATTTGTATTATTGTATTTATTTATTTATTCGTTACATTCGTATGCTAAGTATTGAAATAAAATGTAAATTGTAAATTTAAAATCATTTCGTATGGAAATCTCATCGATTCTGGGAGAAACTCGCCAACTGTGATGTTGTTATGAGCATATATTATTTGATTTTATGATGAATGCTTTGTCTTTCATCACGCCTTTCATTTTGATACATGCGGCGACGCACGCGAAATAATTTGGCAAAGTGGGTCTCATTTTGAATATTCCCAATGCTGTCATTTGTCACGCGTAGCCTAGCTGTGAGCGATACTTTGCGGCGCGAATGATACGGACCGACAAGGACACCCGAATAATAACCCCCCTCGGCATATTTATACAAGAAGAATCGTAGACAGGCCTCTACATACAGAGTCTTTTTGTGTCGCATGTGCAGCCGTTGATTATCCAGATAACTTTTTTGAAGTGAAGTAGTTCTTGTTGCGGTTACAATGAAAGCGTATTTTCCTTGCATAGAATGTCATATAACTTGGCGCATTAAGGTTACGTATAATGAAGACTAAGACAACGTGTAATGAAAAAAAACCTTAATTTTCGACATTTGTATAGGGTTTGTATAGGTAGACTGTCACGGTATTCCACACACTATCAGACTGTGGGTCGTTTGTTAATGTCGCGCGTTCGATCACCACGTCGCTTCACGCGCTTAAGAATAAAATATATCAGCTGACTGATGCACTGTCAAATTGTGAAAACATATCAACTCATTCCGCGTCAAAAACTTTGTCGTTAAAACAAGCAAACAAGGAAAGGAAAACTTGTTAAAACAAGCAATGAAAGGAGAATGCAAATGCGGCCTATTATCTAATTATTTACTCAAGCTAAACCTTAACCTATACCTAACCTACGCCTATTTGCTAGATATGACTGTAGATATAAAGGAAAATGCAGAAAAACGACTGCTTACTATTGCAAAATAGCTAAGCATCTCCCTTTTGGCTAATGATGACAGATAGACTCTGTATATATAAAAATGGATGTTGGAATATCTGTCTGTCTATCCGAGCTTAATGGACTCCGAAACCGTTTGACCGATCACTAAGAAAGTTGTCCCATATATGTATTTTTTATGGAAAAGACTTCATATCCACTTCGTTGTAACTTACAACTAGATGGCGCTACAGTGCACCAACTTCTATACCGCTTAACCGAAAATTGGTATACATAGTCATTTGAGAACGCATAATATATTCGCGCTATTAACTTCATTGTAACTCGCCACTAGATGGCGCTGCAGCACAACAACTGATCAACCGAATGCTATGAAAATTGATATACTTAGATATTTGAACACGCACAATATTTTCGCGCTTTTCGCTTTGTTGTAACTTGCTACTAGGGGGCGCTGCAGCATTTAGACTTGTATAGCGTTTAACCGTTTGCCATTAAAATTGGTATTTGAGCACGTATATAACAAGCACGTATATAACACCGGAAACGCCGGGTAATATCACTAGTACTTTATAAATTATAATCGTATTAAAATTTTGTGAATAGTGGCCAAATAAAATAAAATAAATAAATAATAAATTAAAAATATTACTCTGTTAGCTTCGTATTCAAGTTGCGATCATATTATCTTCCTTTTTTTCAAACTATTGATGCCCGTAGGCGTCGCGGCGCAAAGCGTCGGCGTCGCCACGCAGTCGACGCGGGGTGCCGCGCCTCGCCGTACTTTTGATGCGTGTTTTTAGGCACTTTACGCCAAAAACTCATTTTTTACACGTGAAAAGTTTCACACCGCGATAAAGTAAAATACGCCGAAGCGGGTATTTTTTTCGTCTCCCTGGCGCCAGAATTGATAACGATCCACGGCCGAAACTAGAATATATTTTTATAAATAAACGCTTTGGTAGCCTCGATAATTGCTGCTTTTATAAACGCGATATTTAAATATTTTGTTTTCTTTGTGGAAATATTTTTTTTCGGAATTTACTTCATACAGAATGCATTCTAAAAACTGAAATCCCAAAAAGATCCTCCTAGATCCTATAATCCTTAGAGGATAAAAATATTCTCTTTTGAAAAATATTTTACCTAAAAATATTAAAAAAATACATATTGCTAATAGACATTTATATTGTTGTTTTATTTATCGTTGCTCAAATGCTGTTAATAGATCTAGATACGATATATTGATAGATCTAGATACGAAATGTGTTACCCTTTTACAGTAAAATAAAAACAAATGTAGTAAGCTTCCCAGTCGGAGCTCTGTAAAAGGTGAACTAATAATATTATTTTAATCGCTTATTCAATGTTTTATGTCAGGAGATGGCAGGAGATGCTTTCATGATTGCAGCAAAACGTAATTACTTTATGAAATTGTTACCTTACTGCAGTAAAATGTTCCATCTATAAATGATAGTTTGTGATACTGATACCAATCGATACTGATACCTACTGAAATAGAAATTTAAAAATTACTTCAAATGTATAAATGTTATACAGCAATAATGATAACATTTTTGTAGACTATTTTATATATATTAAATAGTATATTTTGATTATTTTATGCATTTACCTGTACCCGTTTATGTCCAATCCCTTCTATTAAGTACAAAACATTATTCACCACCATTTTTTGTTCTCTACTACAACAGCAATATTTTTCATCTCTACTAAGAATTGTATGTGTAAAAAGTGTGATAGCCTTTGACTTTTTTCGTCTGTGGCCTTGAATCAACATTTATAATAATTTTTAGCAATAAGTTTTGCAAAGTAAACCAAAACTAAAGAAAAAATATTGCTCTCTTCAATAATTATTTTATTACGGAAATTTTGCTCCTGTTTTTTTTATAATGGTGTATTTTTCAAAATAATTGCCACTGTTACCTATATTTTAAATATTTAAAAATAATTTCTCATTTTATTAGCAATCTGAGAAAAGAAATTCAGCCTTCTACCTCACACACAACTTTAGCTATAAATGGTTAACATAAGCACTACGTACGCGGCGCTTTCGTCATCTACCTGACCGAGACCCTAATTTGATTTTGGGTATTGGGTATTATAGTTGTACTTAATATATATTTTTAAAGATAAACAAGTTCATGGAAACGCATAAAATAATCAAAATTTGCTATTTATTATGCATAAAATATTTTACAAACGAGTCGTACTCAGTATTATGCATGCAATTATGGATACATTTAGATCTAGTAATTTTTAAATATCTATTTGCCATATTAAATATTATCAGATGCGCCCTTTTTTATTATGACGGCAGTATAGTTGCAGTACGCAGGATACCTACACGCCCTACTAGAAATTAATAAACAATTTATAGGCAGTATATGGTACCCTCAGATATGAGCAAGTAAGATAAGTCTTTCAGATAGGTTGGCCGGTGGGTTGAATATAGAATTTAGATATGCTCTTTATAAATGTAGTGTACCAAAAAGTGATCGACTATAGCACAATATTTGTTTTGAGCAGCAGCACGTAAAAATAGATCGGGATGATCACTAATCTTCGCCGGGAGACGGCACCAGAAGAAGACAATATTATTTTATTTCTCGAAATGGACCACTCCTTTGCATATTTTCAATCAAAAAACAAGGGCATACCGTAGAGCCACAATGCGAAAGGAATCTGAAATCGTCCGTAAAGATCGCAAACAGCAAAGAAAAAACTGAAAAAAAGGCTAAAGCGAAAAGCGACGAAATGAAAACTCCCACAGACAGAACGTCGAGGGAAGAATATTTTTTTTGTGTGCTTTGGTAGGTCGAGACTAGCGATGAATTTATGAGCAAACGAGGTTTTCTTTATCCGATTTTATAACATAATAATAAATAATAATATTTATAATGAGATTTATTAATACTACATTTATTTAAACACACAGTTATATTAAATACAAATTAAAAACTTAGGGTGAATATAATTATGGAGACCTGCGGGGGAGTCTTAGGTAGTTTTACAAAATGCCACGACGAGGGCAATCATTTTCTAGACTAATCATGCACGCACAACTTTGGTGTAATAGATAAGACCGTCGATATCAAATTGTTAAACTTAGCGCTGCAGGTGTGCACCAGCTTGTCAGCAACATCTGAAATATTAGCGGTCAGGCTAAAGAATGGAAAAACAGAGCGAGAAAGAAGAAGCAGTCGCCAAACAGGAATATAGCATCAGCTCCGCATCGAAGACAAATCCAGCCGCAGCAGCGACACACTCGTCGAAGGGCGAGCGACTGGATGTCCAAGGCGTTGAGCGAACCAGTGACACGGATGGACGAACGCATACGAAACTAAATTCTACGCTCTCGACGTACAATATTATTTACATCTAGCGGCAGTGGTGGGCGCTCGGGATGCACAGAGTGAGGTCGAGTAATCGTTACGGCTATACGCCACGATGCGACTTGGAAGACAAGATAGAAATTCACGTGGAGCAGCTTTTCATAACTGGTGGGTCGCGATCCGGCACCGGACCACGAAAATAAAATACCGAGTCGCAGCATTCACTCCTTCTTGTTTAAACGAGACATTATCAAATGGAGTGACACGCTGCTATGATTCTGGAAAGCGGAAAGTCTTGGGGTGACACTATTGATTTTTGAAAAATATGTAGAGCCAGTATATTGAGTCACAATTATATTTAGAAACAATACATTCTGGTTTGAGTACATACCACATTTTTACTTAAATCGAGCCTTGTTTTATTTTAAGACGATCAAAAGTCATAACTACTGAAGCTGTATATATGCCTTTTTTAATTTTACGGGTGGAATTTACGCTTTAGTGTTTTATATATTCTGGACTAGTATTGCACTCGAACCTGGCCATTTCTTCCGCCGCTATTCTCTTAATAACTCGGCTCTCTCGCCGTCCCGTCGCGCTCTGCGACGTGATTATTTGAACTATTTTGAAAAGCTTGCCGCTCCACACTCGACTATAATTATTATCGTCCGTCTGCATAATGAGGAGCCGCTCGCGAAATATGACAATGGCCACGGCGCGCGCCATTGTCTGCTTTTGTCCTCAAATTACTTCAGCTAACTGGCGAAACAAAACTTCTTCATTAAACACGCCGAAAGCGCCCGCCGCTGCCGTAGCGCGCGCTCGAGCTCTCGCCCTCTCGCTTCGGCATTTTTGACAGTATTTTACACATTTTATTATAAAAGGAATGTTTTTACGATGGCGTATGCGAGTTATGAAACGACACAGAATTATGGTGTGAAAATCCTCTGCTGGAATTCGATACTATAGATAACTGGGACCGATTAAATATGTAAAAGGATCAAACATTTTCGCAGGCTTTTCGTGGTTATTCGCTGATGACCTTGAAACTATGTATCTAACTCTGGACCTAGGAGTATACCTCGACTTCAAACTCCACTTTGATACACATATTGAACATATACTTATACAAGCGTATAAATCTATGGATTTTGTTCTTCGAGTGTCTAGAAAGTTCATTTATTCAGATTCGCTCCTTCTGCTGCACAAGGTCTTAATGCGTCAGTGCTTAAGTATTCTTACCTAAGTATTGCCACGTCTTTTGTACCAATACAAAAAGTTACTTTTGAATAGCCCAGGTGCTCTTTTTAATATGACGTCCCTCCACAAAAACTGTGATGATGATTTCGATTGCTCAACCCTTGTACAACGGCTTAGTTTCTGTGTTCCGCGAAGAAATTCTAATGTTTAGTGATGACACACAAGATCCCCTGCTTAAAAGACGTATTACTATGATCACTCCATCGCTGGGTGTGTACTTCTACTGACTGCGTGCTTTGCGGCGCTTAAAGGACATTAACTCAACGGCATCAAATTTCGATATTTTTTCCGCCAACCCTCACCTGCTTAGATTACAGTCAATTAATTATTTATTCCTATATGATAGTTGGTATTTTAAGCAATATTTTATGTGTGTAGGTACTAATAAATATCTTCATTATTTTACTTTTCAATGGATTAGTTTTATGCAATGGATTAGAAAATTAATAGGTTAATACACAGATAAATAAATAAATGATTAAAAAAAAAATATCGGTAATAATATGGGTAATCCCCCATTGCTACCTGTTAAAGCCAGACACAAATTCTGAGTTTAGGCTGCCATTACTCAGGATGTGCGACACTAATGACAACGTTTTCGCCGACATTAACCTGTTGCGCATTGCGGACACATTGCGGCTCAAACGCTGCATCAAGCACTACCTTCAAGGCAAAACCTTTCCACTTCGTCAGCAGAGGAAAGGGCTTCATCTTCATCAGTTAATCATCCTCTCCGTTGTTTATTTTTCTTCTCTATTTTGTTTTTTTCTTTTAATGACTATTGACTATTTTGATGCCACTACAACACAATGGCATAAATGTTGGGTATCAAATACAGGGTATCAATACAATAAGGGTATCAATAGTGATACCACTACATCTCTATTTATACATGGTTATAGTTTGTCTTGATTGCGATATCCTATTTTTATTAATTTGTATAATTCTTTTTTTATCTCTTGTCTTTAACAATCGTACAAAAATGTATAAAATTATGATAATATGTTCTACTGACTGCTAGGAATATCTAAGGGTATAAGTATAATTTACATTATTTAGGATAAAGTCTGTTTTCTGTCTGAGTCTGTGTAAAGGAATCGATGGAATCGAAATCGATGGAATATTCTACGCGCATTTGACCATCGCTATTAAATGGAGCTGATGGTTCTATATTGTTCGTTAAATGATGGTTCAACTCCGACATTTATAATAAATTTATTTACATTGTAAAATTGAAGACTATCGCGGTTGTTGGACATTATAAATAGAATAAACCAATTTACCGCGTGAAGTTTGTAGCACCCGACGTTTCGGCGACGTTGCAGCCGCTGCTGTCCAGTGTAGACTAAAGTACTGTAAATCGACATCCGTTGTTCTGCGGGTAGGCGGAAAACTGCTGCTGTTACTCTGCAAATTATATAAATAAGGGTGGTAAGGTGGCGAAGTCGGAGCGCTCGAATTTTTTTAAACCGGTGTGCACACAACACTAACTGCACTCTGTGTCACTTCCTTGCGCCCGGCGGTGGGCATTGAAAACATGGTAAGAAGAAGATTCCACGTAGTAGAGAGCTTGTAACCGTCGTATCTATTGAAGTTCGGGGTTATTCTTATTCCAATGGCTTCCCGGATCATGCGGGGAAAGTAAACTGTTCTTTGGATAGCAAAATGGAACAAACTTCAATAGAGACGACGGTTACAAGCTATCTACTGCGTGGAATCCTCTTCTTAAAATGTTTTTAAAGCCCATCGCCAAACGCAAGGACATGACACAGGATACAGTGAGTGTTGTTTGCACGACGGTTTTTCAAAATTTGCGCGCGACGACCCCGCCGCCCCAACACTGCCAAATATTGCGGAGTAACAGCAGCAGTTTGCCGCTTACCCGCAGAACAACAGATTACGATTGACAGTAATTAAGTCTACCAAGGACAATGGCGGCTGCAACGTCACCGAAACTTCGGGTGCTACAAACTTCCCGCGGAAAATACGTTTTATCCTATTTATAAAACTTATATTCTATTTCAATGTCTGCATCAGAATATAGCAAAACCTATATAATATGTATCTAAAAAATAAAAATGTAAGAATCGTGCTGCATTGCCGAAGTGGCTACAAGAATCCGTCGCCGCAATCCGTATTTGCAAATGCCAGCAGCAGTATCCCGCTGGATCTCAAGTGTATGTGCATATTCGAGCATCCAGCTACTGCACTGCTTTGTGTCGACGTAAGAGGGTAACTATGCTACGGCGGCATTATACTAGGTCACATGATGGCTTTACAAGTAGCACTCTACAATTGTATCTACTCTTCTGTTATCGTCTAGTTAATTTTAACTATCATAATTATAGTTATCTAGATTTTGCACGCGGCTTTGTTCATGCTAATGTCAGTTTTCGGTAAACGTTTTTTGTCCACGTGTCTGCTCGAGTAACTTAATAAATATGTTTAGAACAATCCGTCAACCACTGGAACAACACACCAGGGTTGAATCAATCCAAAGCGCTAATTAAGGTCTACGACCCTAAGACGGCCCGTGAGGCCTTATCGCTAAATAGGAACAATCTACGCATACTGGTGAGGGCGCTCAAGGGGCATTGTGGCCTGAACAAACACATGTTCAACCTCAAGCTCCGAGACACAAAAATGTGCAGGTTCTGCCAAGGGGCAGAGGAAACTCCCCTGCACCTCATGTGCGAGTGTGGCCCGCTGATGCGTAAAAGATACACCCACTCGGGTGGTCATTACCTCCAACCTGAGGAGGTAAAACAATCTGGCGCCAAAAGCCTGTTGCGGTTCTTAAATGACACGAGGCTTAGCGCAGAACTATAGTAGGTGGCGAACACAATAGATCAGCAATGGTCGCAGTGTTACAATGCTCACAAAGACCTTAGAAACGCCCCACACAACAAATAAAAAAAATAATAAAAAAACCTAATAAATAGTGTCTGTTTTTCAATGTAAACTTCTGAACCAATTAAATTATTTATATCTAAGTTTGGTTTGTTTTAGTGTTTAGTATCCTTTTATGACTGTGATAGGGACTTTGTCATGGTTTGTCATTACTTTGGTTTTTGTGGCGTTTATTGAGAGTCCAACTTTATTGCTTTCATACAAAAGATGTTCAAGCATCTCTTGCTGGCTTTTGGGATCTTCGGAAATCAAAATGAGATCGTCTGCAAATCTTAGATGGTTTAATTGCATCCCGTTGATGTTTATTACATATTTGCTCCATTCGAGACGTCTAAATACGTATTCAAGAACTGCTGAATTTTTTTTGGGTGATATTGGATCTGTCTGACTCACCTTTTAATAGAGAATTGTTCTCCTACTCATTTGGTTCGAATTTTTGATGTCATCTTCTGGTATATGTTTCTAATCAGTCGTATATATTTCTTTTCAATTCCTTGTGTTTCAATCGCTTCCCATATTTTTCATGTTTTAAAAAGTCAAACGCTTTACTATAATCTACAAATGCCAAATACTAAGAAATTCCACATTCATTACATTTGTGAATAACTTGTTTTATGGTATGTATGTGGTCGACAGTTGAAAAATCGCTAGGACGCTATTCGCTAAAACCTGCTTACTCTCTGCGTTGGTTTTCATCCAGAGTGTTTGATACACGGTTTAACAGAGCTTTAGAAAATTTCAGTACTTAGCACTGAAGAGGTATATATTCTGATAGCATCCCTCCAATTCTAACAGTTAGATACACTGAGAAAAATATTTTATTCTTCCTACAATTACGTTTTGTTATTGCGGTTTTATACGGGAAAATGATGTTTTAATCGTAGGTTTGTTCGTTCGTAAGGGTAATACGAAAATAACGGAATAATGTAGCTTCAACATGATTCTTTTAAATGACTATATGTAATAACACACTGTTATGGTAAAAGCAAGATCTCGTTGTGCGCGGTAATGAATGTGCTGTGTAATTATTATCCCCGTGACACGGTAACTAAATCGTTATGCATCATGTAGATACATACGTACAGACCACATTACATGTTATATACGTAAGCCCTTTTGAAACATGCGTATTTATGTGTATTAGAGCGTTATATTTTTATTAAAAATAATAAAAATATGGAATTTAAATCGATTCATAGGTAGAGCGAATATCATAAAAGGTCATCTTTTGCCATATTTATGTGCTGCTACAGTCGAAAATAAATAAATTATGGTTTTGTAGGATCAACGCCTTCTTCAAAATACTCACATTTGTTGATGATTTCTAAAATACAGAAAAAATATCTAATTAGAATACTAAATTTCGAGTATTGCCTAAGACTTCTCTGAAATTATTTTAGTACTAAAAATGCAATAATTCGCAACCTGGGCTGTGCGCCGGTGTTCGCATATATCCAAAATAGTTTAAAATTAAAATGGTTAGAAGATAACATTAGTAGTTTTAAATTAATATAATTGATAATGGCGATAGATTTTACTACATATTTTTAAGTTTTGATGTTCTTCATGTGCGCTCTTTATTCTTTAAGTTTCTTACTTGCTTACTTTTTACATATTTTTTTTGGAATTTCCTCCCAGTATGAGAATTTATTTCACCCAGTATGAGAATGTTATGGATAGTTAAAACGAACATTAAAACCTTAACAAAAAGCGTTACGTTAAATGTCAGAAAAGTTCGAAAATTAAAAAGAGTGCAACAATACCCAACAGAAGACCATAACTTCCATGAAATTCGCCAGCTTCCGAGCCAACCCATACTGACCAAAGACGAAGTCGAAGTCGAAGTAAAAGTCAAAGTCGAAGTCGAAGTCGACGTCGACACGACATCGACGTCGACGTCAAAATCAAAATCAAACCAGTCCAGATCAGACCAGACCAGACCAGATCAGATCTATCAATCAATCAATCAATCAAGTAAGACAAAAATATATACATGCTTCCAGTAATATAAGAGATGCGTTTATTTATCCCCCTACTGTCTTACCAATAAAATTATCTTATAACCGCGTTAAACCCTTGTTATTGTTATACCCGGTATAGCCGAGTTATAACGAAGTTGTAAAATCGTGACCAATAAATCAGTTATAACGCGGTTATAACTACTCCCTGAAACCAAAGACAAGTCATATTTCTAGCATGGCAACGCCCGCTTGGAAGCAGTGTGGCCAACTGAAGCGGCATGAAATGCACATGAAATGTCACTTTTTGTTGTCAGAAAGCCCTTGCCCATTGTTTTGTTACGCGAATGCTGATCGAATTTATAGTGGTATTTTGCAGGTCAGGTCTCAGGATATCGATGATTCTTGCGGCGTATGGCTTAGTGAAACGATATTTAGTTTTAAAATTGTAATAATCCAAATCGAACGGATCGTATCGCAATTTGTAAATTTTTGGTCGCCTATCACGACGCATTTTGATTTCTTCCAATAAATCCAAATCGATCATATCATCCAAGTCGACAAAATCCATTATTCGGCTAAAACGCAGGATTTCACAGCAGTATAAAAGGCGTATCCTCGTCGTAACACGGCTATTACAACGAAAGCGCACGATTCGCGAACGAGAAGCTCCACGTCCGCGGCTGTCAGGTGGCTGTCAGTTTGAAACAGCTGTTACGCCGGTCGGCCATTTTTAAGTTAATACTCCGTTAAACCGCTGTTATACCTGGCCTAGGGGTGGTATAGCGGAGTTATAGTGCGGATGGAAATCCAGTACCACTATTCCATGCTTATACCCGAGATGATCAGTGGTGTAAGCTATACCGCGTTTATTGGTCACAGATTTTCTTATACCTAGTAATAACAGAGGTATAAATTTTACAACTCGTTTATTGGTAAGGCTGTTTGTGTATTGTGTATTCAATGGCAATCGCACTTAAAAAGTAAACTCCAGTCGCGCGTCGGAGCTGACACGCAAATCGAAGACCAAGTTGACGTCGACACGATATCGACGTCGACGTCAAAATCAAAATCAAACCAGACCAGATCAGACCAGACCAGACCAGATCAGATCAATCAATCAAGTAAGAGATTTTATATGAACAAAAGTATATAAATGCTTCCAGTAATATAAGACATGCGTTTATTAATCCCTTTGCCCGTTGTTTCAATGACAATCGCACTTAAAGAGCAAAATTCAATCGCGCGTCGGAGCTGACACGCAATTTTTTAATTTCCTACGGCGTATTCACATGCCATCGTTCAATCAATCGTTCCATTCTTAAACGTACCATTTCATTAGAGACTGTAATATATATTTTCGCACTTAATTAAGAAGGGTGATTACGTCTGATTGGTCGGGATGGGTTAAGAAAGGGAGAGGAGACAACAGTTTCCGGTGACAAACGGTATAGTCCTCGGCTTATTCGGGCGTCGATCATAAATCGTCGCTTCGTCCCCCTCTCCCCCGGGAGCGAGGCGGTGGGAGCGAGCGGGAGGGCAGATTTTTATAAATCGAAGTGGTGCAGATGGCCCCACCGGCTCGTAAATATCCCGTTCGGCTGGCGGTCGCCATCTTGGGCTAACGCGCCAGATTACGCCTTTTATTCCTCTGCTGATTGTCGCTGCGGATTGGCCGCCACAAATCACCCATTTATGTTGTTTCTCGCCTTGTTATGGGTTAAAGCCTTATTTGCCACAAGCGACGCGATAAATTCTCATTCGGACTTACACGGAATACCCAATTGCTAATCTCATTGCTTGACCAACTGGAATTAAAACGCGAAAATGCCAAAAGGGCATTCTGATGAGTCAGACGCATTATGCAAGTAACACTTGAAGCCTCTCCCTCTTAGAGCGGCTTTTATTGTACTTATTTCAACTATGTATATTTATATATTAGGTACACTTTTTATATATGTAATATTATATATTACGTACTTACCATATATTCAATATTATAGACTTTTATGTATATATTTTTAATTTTGCCTGTTACTTTTTCTTTCTTTTCTTTCTTATAACTTTATTTTTGTCTTTATTTTAGTATTGTATATTCTCTTTTTCACACTATTTAATGCCCATTTTATATTGGAATTGCGAATTGTTTTTTTATTATGACCAAATTTTAAGCAATTTAGTTTTACGAGCATTTTATAAAACTTACACATAATTTATTGTATTATTAAAGCACTGTCCACCCTAGAACGGGCTAGTCCCAGTTGGGTGACAGAATGAAAGCACACTGAGAAAAATATAACGGTGTAATACACGGAAATATGCAAGGATTACGTATATAATTCGGACTGTGGCACATACATATGAAATAACATGACGCGTAACGGTGTTGACGTGTCGGATGTTACCGTGCCGTAATGTTAAAACATAATGTTATTTCATTGCGTCGCGACCTTGAGATCTCGCTTCTAATATGACAGCATGTAGTAGGATACGTACGGATATAGTCTGACACATGAATCATATTGAAACTACAGTATACTCTTATTTCCGTATTAACCGTACGCAAAATATTGATATATATAATCGAGTAATGGAGTTTCAACAAAATTCCTTGAAATTCAACAAAATTACGATTGAAACATCGTTATTCTGTATAAAATCGTATATACAAAGTGGTAATGTAAGAAACAATCCAATATTTTTCTTAGTGCATAAGGTTAAGGTTTTGCCCTTCGGTTCCTGTTATTTTTGTAGGCAAAATCAATGTTTTTATACTAAATAATTCTTAAATAAATAAATAAATACTTTACAATAATAACACCTAGGTCAGGTTAGCAAAGGCGGCAAGAAAAAAATCAAAACTACAGATCTTTTTGATATTTACTAATCTAACGAAAAAATTTGTTTAAAAAATATGCAATATATTTAATTAGTCGAAATATTGACTCTTATTACCTTTGCAGCTTTCACATTTTAATGGGATTGATGGGATGGAGTTGATTAATGATTCTGTTGTAAAACTTTCATGAAGAGGAATGAATAAATGCTTTGAAAGCGTTGACACAGCCTCTTCGGGTAGATTTTTTCGCATATAAAAAGTTATCCAATGTGAAATCGAAGACTGTCTAAGTTGTTTGACATTGTAATTAGGATAAAACGAATTTACCGCGTGAAGTTTGTAGCACCCGATGTTTCGGCGACGTTGCAGCCGCCGTTGTGCTGCAACGTCGCCGATGCAGCCGCCGGCAGACGTTGCAGCCGCGCAGTGGCGGCTGCAACGTCACCAAACCGTCGGCTGCTACAAACTTCTAGCGGTAAATTCGTTTTATCCTATTTACAAGTTATCCAATTTCAAAAAAGCAAGAGTGTTGGAGCAAGTCATGGAGACTAGGGTGTGTAGGGAGTTCCCAGTTGAAACTTCTGCAGCTTTGCGAATGTTCACTGTGATCGTGCGTTGTCGTGCAGAAACAATGGAGAAAAGCCGCAGTGATTTAACACGCACATTAACACGCGAAAATATACGAGCAATAATAAATGACAGAGCTACAAATAAATACATGTTTTTTTAAAAAGGAATAATATTGCTTTGAATACAACATATACATATTTCTGTATGGAATTCCAACTCAAACGGAATAATCATAATCATATTGTTTGACGTTTGCCTCTTCCATGTCGCTGTTATTAACAATAAACAGTGCGGCGAACCGCCTCACATAGGTATATCAATTTGTCATCACGCAGAGGACAAGCGATTAGTCTCCAAATCAGTTACGTATGACAAATGAATGCGATATCGCTTTGCTACGGCAGTCGCCCGCTCTATCCACATTAATGGCGCTGAATGTCATTTACTGCTGAGTGCCTTAGGTAAAAGCGTTCATAGAAAGCCTTACTAATTCGGTTACGACTATTTATAGTTACAAAATTGGAGGAAAAATTAATGATAAATCCAGAAAAGAAACAAATAATCCATATATATAAAAATGGATGTTGGTATATCCGTCTGTCTCTCCGAGCTTAATAGACTACGAAACCGTTTAAACGATCATTCCGTCAGTTCCATCACCGAAGTTAATGCAATAATCTCGGTAAGTATATTTATGAATGTTTTTTCGAAGTGTTTATCTCTGCAATGCGTCAGCCGTGGACAGTACTTGAATAGGTGACCGCCAGAGTACTGCCACGTGAGGTTATAAAAGCCGGCCTTCTGTAAGATAATTGTCTTTAGTCATTAAGTTCTGGGGTTACCGTGAGGTGTATAAAGGTTGCATTTTAAAAAAATGCTAGGTTCTGCTGAAGTCATTGTGATATTTCTAAGAGAATTTTAAGTTTTATATCGTATTTAATGTGGAATTCGCGCCTAATATATTGTTTAACTGATGTTTCACAGAAGATGGAAATAAATTTCAAGAAAACCAATAATATGGCTAGAGATAACATAAACCAATAATACAACCAATAAGATAATATGAACCAATAATAAAACTGAATACAATACGTACATACTTTCATAGTCTAATGAATCTCAAGTATAAAAAGCGGATAATACGTCGGTTTTTGGCTAACATATTTAGTTAAAATTGGCATATTATGAAATCGAAAACTATCACAGATGTTTGACATTATAAATAGGATAAAACGAATTTACCGCGTGAGGTTTGTAGCGACGTTTCGGCGACGTTGCAGCCCGCTGTTGTCTAGGGTGTACTAGACAACGGCAAACCTACCCTAGACAATGGCGGCGACAAAGTCGCCGAAATATCGGGTGCTACAAACTTCACGCGGTAAATTCGTTTTAGCATATTTATAAAATTGTCATGTTAAAAAGTAGATTATTTTTGGTAAAATTTAAGTAAATGCAAAGATTCGATCAAGTAATTTTGTAGCGAAAGATTGATAAACTTCGTATTTCTTTGCAAAAGGCTCTAAACGTTAAATTTGGATAAAAGTCTTGAATGTTTTAATTTTCCAATGTAGTGTCTTGTTTTCATGCTTTTTTTTCATTTTCTCAATTGCTTTCTTGATTGTTTCGGCAGTAGGCGCTGTATGTGCGAGACAATAGAATTGGAATTGAAAGAAGCTAAGGAGGGCTGCGAACAAGCGATAATAGTTATCAGTTTCATTTGAATGAGGGTCGCAGCGAAATGGCGGAGAGACAGTCTGGAGTTTCAATATCGTTCGTCGGTGACAATGGAGCGAGAACGACAAGATATCGAGGGTCGATTTCATGGCCGACAAAGAGATAGCAGTCTTTGTTACAAAATATCACCAAAAGAATTGACTTTTTGATGTTTTATTACCTTAAAGAAAAGTAAAATATTAATTTAAAATTCTGTTATTAATGCATTATAAAATGTGTGTGCCTGAACGTTCAAACTTGCGAGATCCAAAAATCGCATGAAGTGCCTACCTAGTTCTGGAAGTTCTTTTTAGTTATTCACTAAAAAAGCACTAGTCTTAGTGGGGAACTGTGACATGTAATTTGTATCCTGTTTTATAAATAACTACTACCAAGAAAAAACAGGGTTTACAAAACACTTGTTTCTGAAAAATAAATATAGAAACCGATTGAAAATTGAACCAGACCGAACCATATAAGGATAAAGTTAACATCTTATCCGGCAATATTGGAGTTTCTAGTTAAAGATAAACAATGTCTTGTAATATAATTGCAATGTAATTATTACATTATTGTTAAAAGTTAACGCTTCAATTACACTATGTTGCTTCAATTATTATAATATGTAGACAAAAAAGTGCCTACTATCTTAGGAGGCTGTCTATCGATACGGGAATCAAACAGATGACCATGCCCGACGCTGCTTAACTTCGGTGATGAAACTGATGGAAACCAGTGTTTCAACGCAGCTACGGACGTCACAATAATAAAAATAGTTAAATTTAATGAATTATAACAATCATAACAAAAATGTGATTAGAAATTCAAATCGAACCTCGAATATGCGAATCATCTTACAACGTCCAATTTTAACCTCCTATTTTTGCTTTGGATTTTATAATATTATAATCAAATTTGGCAAATTCTTGATTAATCATTCATAATAATGTTTTATAGGTATTACAATATTCATTACATTTTTGCATAGTTAGCTGTGTGCTTATTCAGTCAATATGTCTGATTGAAATTGACGCTAGTATTTTTCTTATTACGAGATGGCGTGGTACGAGTGGCAACCTCATGGGAATACGCAAATGTTAGGGAAACTATTGAGAACAACAATGATCCGCCGTGGTGTGACGTCATTAAATTTTCTTTACAAGCTTCAAACTTGAAAGTTTTGCCCTATTCTCGGTCCCTATGACCTTCTTATTTAAGTATCTCGTTCTATGATAGGATGTTTGCGATTATCATAATATAATAATTATTACATTCGAATCTATTTTATATATAATGCAGTAGGTACTGTATCCATGATTTGAGAAGACGCTGAAATTTTAAAATAAATTTGTAGTTTGATTGTCTTTCTAACAATATTTTTAATCGGCCTCGCAATTATTTTTGCAAAAAACCTTACTATTTGAAATAATTTCAATACTGGCAACAACCTAAGTTGCGTTCCTTTTAAGGAATGTTTTATTTATTTACAACCTAAACGGAGCGCTTTTTAGTAGCGGAGGATGCTGCACTAACCCGATGCCAAAATAAAAGTAAGTCAAAATTGGACTGGTTCCTAATTAGGGCCAAACCGTAAAGTATTTTTATAAAATGATTTTATGCATTCGTAATTAATAAAATTTCCAACTTCACTATAGTCAAGTTTGACGGAAACAATGTTGACGTAGGACTAATCCTTGTTATTAATAATAATATTAATAAGCTCTTTATTGAACAAGTATCTTGAACAATGGCGGGCTTATCCAACTAAGAAAATCTATTTAGAGTAATTGAGAACGTTGCCGGGTTGTTTAAACACATTGAAAATGAAAATCAAATCCAAAATGAAAATCATGAATTACAAAACATTATAATACTATATATCAACAAAGAAAATTAGGGTGAGAAGAGAGAAAGGGCTACACTTGTTGCGAGAGGAAAAGATTTTTCAGAAGAAACCTAAACTTGAATTTTGAACGAGGGGTTGAACGCTTTGTGTGCTCTAAGTAAGCAGGTTCCTTAACCGAGCTGATAGACAATGACAGAGTGGGCTGCATGAACAGTGAGAATATAATGAGATGCCAATATTATTATTCTTACTTGAGCGGAGTGGGAGACGATGACTTCCTAGCAGAGTGACAGTATCCTACGGATAAGATGGTGAGGTAGAATTTCTGAGGAAATTGCACAACATTCATATAATATATGCAGATTTCTGCGATTTTGTTGCCATTGCATGCTATTCCGAGAGGCTGATACGTAATCGTATTTGCGCAGGTTAAAATCGAATCTCACATAGGCATTTTGTGGGCGTTCCAGTTTATCAAGAATTTCTTCATTCAAATCAAAGTATGCAAGTAATCAAGAATAGGTAACAGTGATTTTATAAATATCTGCTTTTTGTTAGATGGTAGGAAATTTTGCAACTTCAGCAGAAAGTTTAAAGAAATGCGATTACTTATTTCATTAGTTTGTGCCTGCCATGAAATAAATTGGTCGATGAGTAAGTTCAATTTTTTTACAACTTTTGAATAAGGTCGATTTGAAATTGAGACAATGAAGACAGATTTTGACAGCAGTTCAAGTTAAAATTGTATATATCCAGTATTCTTTTTAATATTAGATTGTTATGCGCTTAGGTCAGTCAGGTCAAATCCTATCTCAATGAAAGCGTGATTTCATATAATCTAATATCAAAATATCCCCCATTCCCTATATTTATTATGTTTGAAGGCTAATCGAAAGAATTTGAAACAATGTTTCACCTATTTATAAGGGGATGCTTATAAATTACCCCCTCCTGGCTGACAAAATCCTACGTACCTGTTTAAATCTATATAAATAAAAATGTAAATATTCGTTTGCTCCAAATCTTAAATATCCTAGAGTTCTTCATCTATTGCCTTCGAATGTTAACACAACGTTGCATTCGAATACTCGCGTGATTTGATATCCCTAACTTAATATAAATAAAAATGTAAATGTTCGTTTTTTCAAAGTCGTAAATCTCCGAAAGTTCTTCACCGATTGCTGTGAAATTTTGACACAAAGTTGCATTCAAATAGGCGCGTGTTGTTGTATACCTATTGATAACAATAAAAAAGTTAATGCTCGTTTGTTCAAAATATTATATCTCCGCGATTTTTTTCCAAATATTGCTTTGAATTTTGTATGCAACGTTGCATTTGAATACGCGCGTGTTTTACATATACATACACCTATAGGTACTATATAAATAAACATTTAACCGTTTGTTCAAAATCTTAAATCTCCGAAGGTTCTTCACCGTTTACATGGAAAATTTTGTATTTTAATAAAATCTGTTGGCGTAATGGCTGGTAAGGTGCATGGCTCGGCGACGGTGGCATGGCGAGATGGCGTCTTGGCAGCCGCCGTGATTCGGACACGTCCCTGAATATTCTGTCCGGGAGCCGTTGACGAGAATGTCTCCGAGAGAGATGGAACCGCTGGAAGCTGTCCCGGGACGCTCGTAACGCCGTATCGACGCCACCCGAGGCCATCCGGCACGACGCGACGCGCGCGACGCCTCGCCGCCGCCCGACGCCACCCGACACCACCCGGAACCGCCCGAAGCGCTACCGCGACAATACAAGACTCTTTCGCAATAATGGCATTTCGGAACGTCGGTGCTCTGTTTGTTGCCGTAATGATTTGATATTCATAACAGGGTTTGCATGGACAGAGTTTAAAATTTATTGTTTAGGATGTTTACATTTAAAATGTTTACCTTTTACATGTAGATAAGCCAGCTTCAAAAAATGGAGTAAAATTGTCTAAAGAATAGAATTTATGGCATGTTATTGGGTGTATGCAAAAGTAATTCAATTTTTTTTCTTTGAGCTGAAGACTGTATTTAAACTTGATTTTTTTCCGCGTACTTTTCTGCTGTGGTGTTTACATCTTTATGCTATAAGAATTGACATATCATTTATTATTTAGTTGTTCACATCGTGTATGATATAAGGTTAACGATGTCGCTAAGTCTTCTTTATGATTTTCAACATGAAAAAAAGGCAAACGACGCATTGATATCGGTAACTAAAGTCTTTAGTGATGATACAGTGAGTTACTCAACAATTAACAGATGGTACAATTATTTCAAAGATTAAAAACGCGAAGGTCGCCCAGAAAAGTGTCTAAACGAAGATTTGCAAGTATTGCTTGACGAAAACCCATACCAAAGTCAATAAAAATTGGCAGAAGTGCGTGAAGTTGATTCAGGAGACCATTTCCACACATTTTAAAGTGATGGAAAAAATTGCGAGGCTAGGACGGTGGGTTCCGCAAGAACTTGCCATTATCTCTTCGTTCGACATAATAGAAAAACATTTCTGTGGAAAATTGTAACGGGAGATGAAAATTGGGTTTATTTTGATAATTCAAATCATAAAACACTTAACGTTGATCCCGGGCAACCTTCAGCATTGATTCATTTACAAAAAAAAATCATGCAGATAAAGTAATGCTTTTTATGGGGTTGAATTGGACAGGAATCTTGTATTATCAGCTATTGCAACCGAAGCAAACAGTCACGGCGGAAAATATTGTCGACAATTAAACCGTTTGAGCGAAGTATTGGACGAAAAGTATCTGTTTACTGGCCACGGACAACGTCCAGTAAAATTGTTACACGACAATGCCAGACCACACATAGCAAAACCTTGCTGTAAAACTTTGATGTCTCTGGGTTGGGCAGTTTTGCGATATCCGCCGTAATCTCCAGACCTCGCGCTGTCTGACTACAATCTTTTTAGTTCAATGAATAACGCGCTCCAAGGTGTATGTTTTGATCATTTGAAGAAGTGCAAAAATAAGTTAACAATTTCTTTGCATCGGAATGCCAAGAATTCTTTCCCGAGTAAATTCATAAATTACAGAGCCGGTGGCAAAGATATTTGACAATAACATAGAATATTTAGATAATTAATATTATTGCATTTTCATTGCAGAATAATACCCGAACAATCAGAAAATATTGCATTATTTTTGCATACACCCAATAGATAAGATAAGGTTTTTTTTTATAAAGAGAAAGGAATTTTCGAGGGTGTTTAATCTCGTGAAAAGAGGATTGGCGGAAGTGCCAAGTCAACACATCGCATAATCAAAATAAAGGTATAATTACAAACCTTTCAGCTATAAATTAAATAAATTACAAAAGTTAGATGAAATTTCATTCAATGTGATTAAAGACTTTATTGGTATAAATCTTAAATATCTTTAATTCTATCTTTATATCTTAAATTACATATTATTTATACATTTATGACCTATAAATAAGAGAAACAGAGAAATATCGATAAAAACTAATCGAAATGTTTTATGATTTTTAAAATAACATATCGCTATATCAATTTCAACGTAAACTTACAAATCCTCTAAAAGATTTTTTTTTTAAAACGCATTAGATTTTCATCAAAATACATCAAAATAATGCAGAAACATTAAAATTGGTAAAATTGAAGATATTTAAAGTTTGCTGAATTTTATAGCAAAACTTGTACACGTTGAAATATTTTTAACTCATTTAAATGGTAGCACGGCTTATGAATTTTAAGAATATATGAGCTTCGTTAGACTACAAGTGTGTTTTAAATGGGTAAAAAAGTAAGATCAATAAAAGCATTTTTGAAAATTCCACTGCTTGTTCACTGACTTTTACAAAGTAAATCTCAAGAAATAACTCTAGCTAGCTCTATCTAACGTGATAAGGTGTCTATCGCTTATCTATTAGTCTCTCAAATGAGAAAGGTTTTCAGTTTTATCGCAGCTATTTCTACAGATTTTAACGTACAATTAACGGTGTTCTCATCTCAAAACTGTATGAGTGTGCGCGAATTGTGAATTCGCAGACGCGGGACCCTTTCCAATTGAGCGAGAGTATTTCTGGTTGCCTTTTCCATTCATGTCGCGCATAAAAAGACTCTCTCCCTCGTCTGTGCGTCCGTCGGCTGCCTGCCTGCTGCGGTTCTCGGAAATATTTATGCACAATAAAAAAATAACAAAGCCGCGGCGGCACCCGGGCGAGAGGGATGCAAAGCAGATTTTTGTACCTAATACATCCCGCCGCGGCGCTGGAGGGATGAGTCGCGCACAGTCCGCCCGCCTCTACTTACACGTAATATTCCCCTCACGTACCACTTTAACATCATCGCGGTGGTATTCCTTCAGCGGGATAGTCGGGATAGAGGCAGTATCTTTTTCATCTTCTTGTTATATTTAAAGGTTTATACCAAGGCGTATAAATGAAATGTATTAGCGAGATTCCCTAGTCCATCCGCCCGTCTGGTGTCGATATGTCACTTCTCGCCCAGTTTGAAACTATCGACATGTAATTCGGCATTGATACAGAACTTACTTACCCGCAACTATCCCAAATGAAAAAAAATATATTCTAGTTATTAAAGACTACTAAAGAGGGTCAAGTTTTTTAACCACTCGAGTCGCATATATTTTTAAAGAATTTATTTGGCTCAATTCAAAACACTTTTCCCTTTTTTTTTTACCTTCGTCATTTAAGAGAAATCTTAAAAATTGTGAAAGAAAAAAGCCCTCGAAGGTTCTTGTCCAAAAATTTACTTATTTTGTAGATATATCGCGATAGGTAAAGATTACAGGAAAATGTATACATAACTTGCAACTGTCATAATTTTCGACAAAAATAATAGATCTAGGTATATACAAAAAGCAACATTGATTTATTTTGGGGAAAAAACTATTGGACACATTTTATGAATCATTTCTCGAGTTCATTTCTTTTCAAATTTATAGAAAATTGTATAAAATTATATTCAATTACTTAGCTTACATAAAACAATATAAACGATTTGATAAAACTCCTTTTCTTGTCATTTTTTGGAAAAATGTTTCATAGTGACAAATATTTTCGAAAAGACGGTACCCTCAGCGCGATAGTCAAACTCGCACTTGGCCATTTTATTCCTCATTCCTAGTGCCAGATAAATAATAATTCAATGACAATCTTTATTGTACGTGAGTTACACCGAATAATCGGTTGTAGGGAAAATGATAAATAGGCAAAAAAAAAATTTTTTATTTTTGAAGTACTTTCCAATAAAATTAGCTCACTTTTCTATTCCAACCGAATCATTTCCGGACTAAAAATAATTCTAACCCTAAGATGGAGTTGTTTAAATGACCTCCCCTTCATGGACTTCAAACCGCTGTCTATGCAACTAATTTGTGATTGGAATCGGAAATGGAATCATTGCAATTCAAGTCAGGATTTTACGGAGAATAGTCCATCAACTATTTAATTTCCTGTTCCAAAACTCGAACTCATATTACCGTAGTGGAGAATTATGCGATGTTTCGGGTCACGCATATGAAGTTCGGTTACTGTATCTGGCAAACACACAGTTGTGCAATAATCTGCGATAACCTTTCTCCGTCCTTGTAAGAAGAGAATGGTGGCTGCGTATCCTGATTTTGAGACAAACGAAGCAACTATTTTCTTCGATATGCTTCGGGAACGGACTACTTGGATAAGCTTAAGCTTACTTTGCTAAATCCAAACAGCTGGTTGACACTTAATTTCAGACTCACATAAGTAAATCCACGATTATTTACCTGAGATGATGCTAAAGCAGCGCTCAATTTTCCTACGTTAAAGCGATGCCGAGTATACCGGCACCAATTAACACGAGTAACATTCTTCTCTTCAATCAAAGTATACGCTATCCTATGCGAACTAGCTTTTTATTTAACACAATCTGGATCACAGTCATTCCAATGCTCAAAGATGTTCGAAACTGCTTATACGCCGTACATCGGTTTTTCTGAGCTGGCGAACTGCAGCGACTCTTTTTTAGTTTTTAGTGGACCTAGGCATGTTACGGTACTGTGAGAGTGGCCACCCTTCACTAGACTCCAATTGATTGTGAGCGAAGGGTGGTTCTCATCAAGTTGTTTTCTCCGTTATTGAAAGTCGTTGCAGTTGAAGTTGAAGTGTTTATTCAGAAGGTCTGTAGTAGGTTGCCAGTTCGTAACGCCTTGGTCGGTATTTCGCCGCTGTGTAGGTAGTGTGGGCGCGAGGTGAAGTCGTGGTTGTGTGTCCGAAGTGTGAAGCGCTGCGATAGATTCGAAGATAATGATGATCGCGTATACTATGCGTAGGTTGGTTGACTCGAAGGTAATGAAAAGCGCGAGTACTCGCAGATCAGCGGTTACTGTCCGCCAGGGAATGATTGTGATGTTTAGTCGCGGTAACTGCCCAACCAGGGAATGATATCGATCGATCGAAATGTACTGCGTTTTATATGGTATGCAGTGATGCAATAGTTATAAGTGGGGTGAAAAATGAGCGTGTTAATTTGTATCGATCAGGAGAAATTACATTAGTCATCGTTTGACTGTGCATAAAATGCCTAATTTAGTTGGAAATCAATTGCAGCTAGCTCGTGTATATTCGAGCGAATTTGCGGTTTCGATTCTGTAGAAATTACTTTTTTGTTGTGGGTATGTTGGACTGAGGCTCCAACATGGCTCCCCGCCTAGTGAAGAGCTTGTATATGATAATATGGAAGGTCTTCACGGTAGAGAGTTTGAACCCTTCGCCTCTATTAAAGTGTCGCGTTTTTTTTATTTCTATGCTAGCATATTGGAATTTAAACCTGCACCTCCGCAGATCGCCGATTTTTCTCGTCGAGCGCAAAGAAATGAAATGTGATGCAGTAAAGCCTCTTGTCCACGGCACGTTTTTTCAACGAACGGCTCGTTAGCCGCGCCGTAAAAAAACGTTACCTCCTGTTCACTGCACGGTTTTTTTCGCCGTAAGACGCGTTAGGTAGATACATTTTGTAAAAAACTTCAAGGTGACGAAATAATTGTCCGCCATGAAAACGTCCGGTAGCATTGACAAGCTCTTATACATTGCCGTACAACACTGATACGAATTTCGCCGTAAATAAACACGGCTCTCCAAGGAGGAAATACGATGCATACAGCGGCGGTTCTGTGCCGTTTTTTCGAAGTGTCAAACAGAAGACGAAGTGTCGGATGAATCGTCAGACGAAGTGTCAGTGTAGACAAGATTCCATAGTGATTCATACCCCATTGACGACTGCGCCTAGACACGGCGAATTAACCGTGGATTTTAACGGCGGAAAAACGTGTATGGACAAGAGGGCTAAGGGTTGTGTGCACGGCGGAATGATAAAACTCGAAAGTTTCAAAACATACTTCTTTCCTCGGTTTTTCTAAATTCTAAATTTTACCTAATGTTTGGGCATCCGGGCGAGCTTCTTAATGTAACGTAGCATAAATAATGTATATAACTTGTATTCAGCAGTGAAAGTGTCCAGTAACCCAGCAATCGGCATTGTCCGCACAGATTTATAGCACAATAGTCTGAGTAATAAAAGCATCCTGCAAATCCGGCTTAATCCGCGCGTTACCTTGGAAGGCGCGGTGACGCGCGGCCGAAGCGAAGAGTAAGAGCCCTCGCAAAGCGATTCAATGTTTCCGAATGTAAATGCGACGTTTTCGTGCTAAATTAATCCCGCGCCCTTCCTTTCTCCGCTTCCATTTCACAATAATAGTTCCCCGCCCTTCCGCCCCCTCCCTCCGTCCCGCCCTACGCGCTGCAGGGCGGCCGCTTTTTTCTATTTGCGCGCGCGGAACGAGTCTTTCTGTCGGCACGCAATGCTGCGATGAATCAACGAATATCCGAAATGTATAATACCAGCTAGGCCGTTGAAATGAATATAGATTAGTCAACACGCGACAATTCACGATTATTTGAAACTGAAATGACAGTGTGGCTGTTTAATTTAAAACCAATTCTTTAGATAATCAATCCTAAACGAATTAGCGAAACAAGTAAGCGGAAATAAAAATATGTAATATTTAATCGTTGAGTATAATAATGTAAGTAAGCAAATAATTTCATATCTAAAAAGTCACAAGAAATTGCAGTATTGCAAATGTTTTAATTTACATTCCATTCTTCCCATTATTTATAAGTCATCTAAGATAAGGTCTCGTTCGCAATTAAAACATTAAAAACTATTTTTGATACCCTAGTAGTTCTGTGATCATTAGATAGACCTCGCGTGTATTGGAACTATTAAAACGACCACAATCTTGAAACGGAATATTTACATTATTTAGCTCCTCGATTTCCTCTTTATTTCGATGGCTAACGCTCATTTTGATAAATATTATTGTACTAGCGGAACCCGGCGAACTTCGTCTCGCCACGAATTTGTTCGCTTAGCAGCAGATGGCGTTAACATAGGTAATTTTCATCGCCAGTTGTTTGAAATTTGCATTGTTTGTTTAAATTCTTCATTGAAAGCAGTCTGATTGTTTATTTTTTGTCTCACCAAAAGAGCAGTTTCATCAATTGCCATTTGTGGATTGCTAGTGCTCGTTGTGTCCTAACTGGAGGAGAAAAGTGTGTAAAAAGTACGATTTTGTTTGACAGAGAATGTTAGACATAAAATGCTTAGAATCTGGTGCATTTCCAGACACGAACGATCCTAATGGAACCAATGGTGTCAATCTCATTTTACCCCCTGCGCAACACAAAGCGAGTGGTTCGAGGCGGTACTTCAATGCATTGCAATATTGGCACAAATGGTCCATTTCTCCAATGTGCATGCATTTATAATCGCTGTATTGTTTCGCCAGGTCATAATATATTGCCTCTCTGTATGTGTTTTGTCTCAAATTCAATTGTCTTCGCACTGCAACATTACGGATCCGTGCCGCTTTATTCAATTTTTGGCGACGCTCATCGCTTTCAGTTGCTCGAACCTCTCTTCACGAGTTACACAAATTCATTTAATTCAGTTGATTTACCTTCAGAATCACGAAAACGCTATCAAGAAATCGTAAAATTCAACTTAACTGTTAAATGTTAACTGTACCGCCATCTTGATTTTCGAATTTTTATTCTTGTCAAGCAACGCCATCTATGATCAAGCTTAGTACTAAAATAATTTTCGGTTTTTCACATTTTTCTCACTTTTCCGAGAGATTTTCCGGATTTCTTATTGCCTATAGTAAGACCGAAGTGATTATGAACAAAGCAAAAAAAGAATCATCCAAATCGGGTCAGCCGATCGTGAGTTATTAGGTAACATACATAAAACCCGACTCATTTTTATTATATAGATTTCACCTATTCATATACACGTACATGCCCCTCCCTAGACGTATAAAATATTTGAGATGCAATATATATAAAACATATTTAGAAAAATATTCTATGCCAACATACTTAAAGTTTACATGGCATATATCATATATTATGATATTTATAGACCATATACCATATTATTATACTCTCTCTCCTTACCCTCACCCTTTCACAAACCCCTCCATTCCAATCTCCTCTAAAGATCCTATCGTCTCTTGGATGTAAATCAATAAATAATTAATACATCTGTGAACACAAAAAAGATTTTAAAAATGTTTTTTTTAATTCACTATATATTTTTTTAAACAAATATATTTTTATCTACGTCACTTACGCCTCATGTCACAAGATTATAATGGTAAATATTTTTATTTTACCTTTATCCTAACGTCCACCATCTTAAAAATAAATAAAAAATTAAGATGCCTATACATACGTCGCTTTTAAGGACCATTTACAAGGACCATTCTCAACAAATTCAAAGAAAATCGATAAACGCGTTTGGTCGTAATTTCGTCACAAACAAACAGACGAAATTCCAAACGATCGTCTATAGACGAGTTGAAACAGTGACCACGCTTTGCTAGATCAATGAATGTAAATGCGACCTTCTCGTGCTAAATTAATCCCTATACGTTCGTTCTCCGCTTTTATTTCACAAAAATAAATCCTCCTCGCCCGCCCTCCCGCCCGCCGGCCCTATGCGCCGGTTTTTTTTCTGCTTGCGCGCGCTGGATGAGTCTTTCTGTCGGCAAGTAACGTTGCGACGAATCAACGAAAATCTGAAATGTGTTGCAATGGCTAGGCCGATGAAATATTTTTTTTCTTCAAGAGGATCGCTTTGGTTTTATGGGCTTGTACTTGGACTGCCTTATTTACGGCTTCATATAAAGATTTTGACGTAGATATAAAATACTTGGCAACGCTGTAGGGCATCCAAAACTGCCCTGGTTTGACCGAGTCTAAGGCCTTCTCGTAGTCAACGAATAACAAACAGAGCAGTTTGTTGTACTCTTCGGAGTTCTATATAATTTGTCTGGCTGTGTGTATGTGATCTACGGTACTAAAACCCTTTTGAAAGTCGGCTTCTTCGAGTGAACGGAACTGATGATATTTGTTGCTAGTTGATTTGTAATAACCCTCAAGAAAACTTTATATACGTGGCTTAGTAGAGAGATAGGCCTGTAGTACTTCAGTAGCATTCTGTCCTCTTTCTTGTAAAGTAACATCACCACACTTTCGCTCCTGGCTGCGTGTGTCGTATCGCTGTACCCTTTACAGCTATTTTCGGATGGCTGTTCTGCGTGCTTTCAGGACTGCGTGCTCCGACTTAATTCCGTTATCTCTAGAAGCTTTGTAGTTTTTTAGCTACATGAGAGCCAGTTTGGTCTCTTACTGATCTGGGATCTTACTATTCGGTGTAATGTTGGGTTAGTGCGGCTCTTTTGTCATCAACTGTAGAGGGGGTGGCAGATTGGGTTGAAGCGTACAACTGTCCGTAAAAGCTTTCTAATGCTATCGAGGCTCCCTCTTTGGATACATTTTTAATTACCGCGCACAATTTAATTTCCTAAGAAAATTTCGCAGGGATACAAATGACTTCTATTTTTAAACAAGACAAAAGTTTACCATTTACCTATATTTGTATTAATCCAACCTTATTTTATGACTTGGTTAAGCCTACCAGTATCTATTTTTTATTTCCAATGAGTAATTTTATTTGAACGCCCCTCGTGTTATTGATAGTTCCTTTGAGTAGTTTAAGTAACCTATAAATTAAGAATTAAAAAAAAAACAATAAATTACTATCTTGCGGCTTTTTACACGACTGCCCAAAAGGAGTATTATGTGTACAGGATTCATCTATGTATGTTTTCCGTTTCTTTATTCCACCATAACTTCTAAACGCTTTAAGAGTCGTATTGTTAAAATCGTTTTGTCCTCCCGAGTGTCACAGGGTACGTGCCGCGATCTAATATAAGGTGAAAGTAGCGTATTTAATATAAATCGCCCTGTTACGCGGTGCGTGTTGACATACATTATTTGACAGTTTAGTATTTTTTCGTTCTTCCTCTCCAGGAATATATTCGGTAGGCCTAGTAACGATCACAAGTATTTGGAATATTAATTTAGCACAATAATCCTAAGTGTTTAATTATTATCACTCCACAAAATACTGCTGATTTTTAAATAACCGTTTTTGTTTCTAACGAATTTATTCTAATCCAACATTTCGGAAAATTATAAAACTGCACAATTGTACTCGGAAAAACCGGTATCTATTAATTATGAAACCATGATTTTTTATTCCACTATAATTTCTAAACGCGTGCACCGATTTAGAAGTGTATCATATAGTAAAAATATTCATATCATCCCGAGTGTCATAGGGTAACCTAAACTGTCCAAATGTCAAAAAACACTTGAATAAATTTCCAAATGTCTGATAGAGTGCATTTCTGAAATATACATTTATCTATATGGATAAATACCACAAATATTTAATAAAAATACCTAATTATAAACACAATAAATCACTTTCTGTAACGGCAGCCGTGTTTTTTATTATTTTTTATGTAATAACTTTTTATTAATCTAACAGATGTCTTGGTTACCAGTATTTATTTTTTTAACTTCAAATGAGTACTTTTATTTGAACGCCCCTGGTGGTATTGATAAACGACCACGAAGCCAGCAACACCAAACTACAAGAGCATCTGCAGGTCTGAATTATGCCGTTCCCCGAGTTAATTCTCCATTTGCCTAAAGACAATTCAACTATATAGCACCGAAAATATTCAACCGTCTTGATGACAAAATAAAAAAATAGAATATACCATTTTATTCAAAAAAAAAAAAAAAAATGGCTTCTTGACGACATAGGTCATTTAAGGACAACGAACGAACTTCTGCAAGTCATATCTTAAAAAAATAATATTTCTGCATAACTTTACTATTATACTATATAATATGATATAAGATATTAAATAAAATGTAATATATTGTAATATAATGCAAAAGAATAATACAATAATATATCTAGATCGTTATATTTATATATTTGTGTATGTATGTATGTGTATGTGTGTATGTGTATATGTATCTATATGAGTACCTACGTCAGTTAGGCTTCTCCACCCAAGTCAGAAAATAAGTCGTATGCCCAGATACAGGCTTTATTCGGCCTATGCGCTGAGCATGGTCATGTGAATGTGGGCCGTTGTTTCTTCGCTCAATTACTTGGTAATACCAATTTTATGTGTTTTATCATTGTGTTCGAAATACAATAAATAAAAAATAAAATTTATAGTTCCTATGAATGGTGTAAGTAACGGATAAATTTGAAATTTTGAAAACTTCAATAAATACCGTTTAGCAAATTTTTTGATTTTCTTATTATCTAACCATATTTTGTGAGGTGCTGTGATATTTTGAAATTTCCTCATAAAGATGAAGATAACCGAGTTCATAATTTGAAATTACACCGCAGCATACGAGGATGACTTCAAATGCATTCAGTTGCAGTTACGAATGTTCTCTTTGCGTACCCCTCCACGCAATGATAAGAGGATTGTAAACTTGCCTTCACTTTGTGAAACTGCTGATTGCCATCGGAATATTTGATGACAGATATGAAAAGGACTTACAAACGCATAATTTGAATTCACTCGAAGAGCTTTGCGTTCATTCCGGCTTATATCATCTATTCAATATCAAAGGGCCAGTTGACTTTTGTTCGAAGCGCTTGGGGTTGAGGAAAAATTTCCCTATGCGTCTAACTCAGAATATTTGAGTTTTGACTAGAGGGATTATGCAGGCAGGCTATGAATATGACTAAATACGCGTATCTATATATTAATTTGAAACGTGGTTTTTCCTGTAACGGCCATATTGAGAGGACGTCTAGGCGTAAAAATTTGGTTGAGGTGCTAAAAGAAGCTCTCGGATAGTAGATGTGTCATCAAAAAAGAAAATACAAAAAAGTCATTAAAACAAAAAAAACACAAAATTATATCGCCATCTACGTTATCTCCGCGCGACCTTTTTGTGCGACCGCGCGGAGATCCAGTAGATGGCAATATATGTATAATTTTAATTATTTTTGGTTTATTACGCGTATATATGTAAGTCTAGTGAATCATCGCTAGACTTATAAACGCAAAATCAACCACCAATAATACCTATCATACTATCTCGTGATAGCAATTTCCGAAAAGAGACACTTTATTCTTTCTTTATTATTTTCCTTGGAATTGCAATTTTTTTATACTAAAGCAATTTCTTAAGCCACTAACTTCGCAGCCGTTTCCACCACCGCTTTCGTTGGTTCCACTTCTAAACGTTCTGTTTCTTCGACTGCTTCAAGCTGGCATCAAAAGTCATCGATCCGTGCCTACTAAGAAGGTTCAGTGCTGAGCTTATCTGCGGTATTTCTTAGAGCGCTCTGTCCGAAGGGTCCCGTGCATCTTGGGCCGTAGAACTTTTTTATAACCTAGGGTCGGCTAAACTCACGATTCAGCTCCAATCCAAAGTAGCCTCATCGAAGAGGGAATAAGCTGGAAAGGGCTCTGTAAGTCCTGCCTGGTGTTATAATCCTAGTCGTGGACAGGTGATATCGGTTGTTCCAATCTGGGGGGACACCTCGGGCGATATTGGGCAGTTTGCGTAACTTGCGGCGTTTGCCAATCGACTGTGTATTTTGGCGAGCAACCGGGGGTGTCTGTAAGCATACGTTTCCTAAGCAGCCGAGGGTAGTTGTATAACTGATGTCAGAAACTTTTGGAATGATCTGTTGGCCGTCTCAATCGGTGCTGTCTTGACGTACAGAGGACGCCAGTTGCCACAGTCCGCGATAAACTTGAACTGAATTACCGCTAACATCCGGTAGACGCCGCCAAGCAACTTAGAATCAGGGACCAGACTCGAGGACAGAGAAATCTGACTAAATCTGGTAGTAATGAAGTGAGGTCGACCCGCTGGTTCCTCTTTTTAGCTAGTGTCTCTCGGTAACGCGTTGGACTCTTAGGTGTCTGCCTGTGGAGTTAGATCGTGGCCTGTCATTTGTCCGCTAAAGTCGTTCATGTTCACTCCATGGGGGATAAATGACCTGATGCAGTTGAAACTCCCTGGAGTGGAGGATTCCCCGTTGTATTTCACATCCGCAGTTTTTCGAATGGTACATTTTCTATTTTCTTTCATCTTATTTACTTTTGTAGTAACTTCTCATTTCTGGCTCGTATGATCAATCTTGCATTTCGCTGGCTAAAATGATTATTTTTTTATCGTATTTAAGTGGACTGTATATTTGTTTTCATAAAAAAATCCTTTTTTTTCATTATTTTCTTACTAGTCTTTCATGAAACTTATTTTTATTATTCTTCTTTTAAACAAAAAAATGTAATTAAACAATCGCCAAATAAGATTCTTTCTTTATGCCCCTGACATTAGTAGCTGGATCCAGTCTAATCTTTATATTATTTTTTAAAGGGAGATAAATCAGAAACTAATATGTGAAATGTTTGTTTATGCTGCGCAGCTGACTTTGTACTGCTCCTTAAGCGCATGGCGCTTGCTCCACCGTAGCTTTGGTCCCGCGTAAAATAAAGCCCGAGTCGCTGGCAGCCTGAAACTTTCAGTCGCGACGTAGAGTAGCCGCCGCTCGCACGTCGCCTTCGTTTCAACCCACCTGAAAGTTCAGCTCCGAAACGACCGCTTCGAGTAGTTAAATAAAATTATATGGACGAATGAAGAACTTGCATGTTTAGAATATTATGAAATAAACTGTACAAATCGAGCATTTTGGTCTCGAAGAGGAGAAAGTTTGGGGCGAAACTTATCGGTAAAAGTTTAAGTGGGATTCAAGTCCGTGTTGGCGCGTATTTTGAAATGATATCTATGGAAGTGCGCGGCGGTGGAGACGATATACTGGCTTCGCGGGGCGGAAGTACGGGTTTTTCGCGCTAAGTGCTTTTCCGGTTGGGAAACGTTTCGCGGTGGAGTAGCGGAAACGACTCCGACTTGCCGGGTGAGTGTTTGCGAGTTTGGAAGATGTATTTAAACGCGCGATTCTACTAATTTAAGTTTACACTCTCAGTGAGAAAATGTTGGTTATAATCTTTTATAATCACGAATATACCATCGTTTCGCATATTAGCATCAGCTGAAGATTATTAGTTTTTGTACTTCGCGCAGTTTATTTTTGGTGAAAGGACTTTTTTGCCAATCGCATTCGCAAGTTTAGTGTCCTCTCCGGGATGAATATTTTGCAATATAATATTGAATAAATCTTAATATCCAGAAGGGGATTATTGATAATCTTGTTTTACCCCTAAATCTTAGATTTTTTTAATATATAAATTTAACTAGAGAGATATGATATTTCTTTACTTCTTTCTAATTTCTCTTTGTCATGCATATTATGGCTAAGTGAGACTCGTATCTGATTACATAATTAATATAACAGAAGCATTGTGCTGAGGAATGTTTTGTGAAAGTTTCTTGAATATTCTTACAATTACCATCACTTAAACCTTGCCTGATTTTATAAAGTTCGACAAAGCAAAAATCCAGCAAGCTAATAATATAAATAACCTGAATGATTAGGTATCTTGAATTGAATTTCAAATCCCAGATAGAAGATAATATATAAACCAAAGTTTTTCTTGCGATACCAGCAAAGGATTTTTATTATGTAGTCAGCAGCTTTTGGTGTGACACAACACGGCCTACGAAGGCAATCGCGGGCGGCGAGGTCGCGGGCGCCAATATGAGCTATGCGTAAACCCGTACGGCAGCACATTGCTGCGACGCACAATGTATTATTTCAAGAAATCTAAGTCACTTTTTTAAATAACATACTATTGAAACAGTCACAACGGTAATCCTAATTAAGTAAACAGTTTAGGTGCTAGTCCAAGTTCAAGTTTTAATTAATTGAATTAAAGAAACTTGCATTGTACGTGGTGTGTTGGGGAGGGGGGGGGGGGATCGCAAAAGAAATCGAAATAGTTGACTTCTTTTTGCGATGAAGGCAGGTCTTGGTCTGGTATTCAAGGATTCAAAAGTCGGCTGAAAGTACTCCTGCTATCACCGGTAGTGCAAAAGTTGACGTTGTACCACAAACACAAAGCCTTGCAGTTAGGGAATTCTCTGGCCGCTAACGAGAGTTAGTTTCACATTATAGGTTTATACTTTATTGGCCCATACACGCGATCCGTAGCATATCTGCGAGACAAATGTAGCTCTGTACATCTCTCTAACTGCAGCTTATCGTATCGCCCATGTGGTTTTACTTTGCGTAAGGACAAAAACAAGTTTTTAGCTTTATTTTCAACAGCTCGAGAAATTTTTGAAGATGAAGCGAGTTAGGTCGAGTATAATACCCAAATATTTAACCTCGCTAGGGATAGATATCGAAGATCCTACCATCCTGACGACAGGGTTCCTGGAGAACTGTCCTTTCAAGGTCACCGCCTCCGTTTTTTTCGGGGAAAAGAAGAGTTTATTTTTAACTCCCTATAGACAAATGCGATCTAGCGAACCTTTGCCTACCAATAATAATAATAATATATCGTAGATATATTATACACTAATAGTACAACCCTCATTCAATGGTAACTGCAGAAGGTCGTCTAAAAATTACTTTTCACGAAAGTTAACCTACTATTGAACCTTGAGAACAGCCTTTACTCGATATTTTGGAAGGTTTGATCGAGCCGTAGGTAATGCACATGGAACGATTATCGAAGTAGTAGCGAATTAGGAGTAAAATATCAGCTAGACACTGGCGAGAGCGAAGTTTACACAGAATCATTGGACACCTAGCATTATCGAAGGCTCCCGAAATATCCAGAATAGCCCCAGAATGGTCGATAGTAATGGTTCGGTAGGCAACTGGATCAGAACTCTGTTTGGGTACAACATGCAGTAAACCAGTCCTCCAAATGTTTCAATGGTTTTAATACCGTTCGATGTAATGGATAGTAAGGATTTCCGTCAAGGTCACTTTTCTGAAGAACGCTCATCACCTTCCGGGCATCAGATTTCTCAACCTCGCCTGCCCAATTGCGGAAAGGCTCTATTTTTGCTTTACGAATACCAGAGTGATCCTAGCCTAATCTGTCCTGAGATAGGTTTGGCGAAACGGTTTCGAAGATCTCTCAAAGAAGACGTCCACCACAAAGAATAACCTGTTTTTTTTTAATTCCGAGACTATTGACGTACACTTTGTTTTTAGACTCATCATAAAAAAAATCTGAGCTACCAGGGCTGGCAGAGACAGTATTATGGAAACTACAGAGACCATCAAATAGAGTTCTTTCATAATCATCCCTATAATGCGGAAACTTACCTGTTGAAAAGTCGAAGCTGGTAATATTATCTGACCGACATTTACCGTAATTAAACGATGATCGGAAGAGATAGCCGTATGATGAACTTATCTGCGGATCGTTGTTTATTCATATGAGCATTGCACATTTTAATGTCACTGTTGGTGACGCCACGTGGACCATAGAAAATATATTGCTGTCCGGAAGCATTGACAACGTGAAAAACGAAAGCAAAGATAAGCTAATGAACTGCCGCACCTCTGTCTTGTCTATCGACCTCTTCTCGGTTATGCTAGAGGGGAGAGCAAACGTTAAGTCTCCTGCTACAATAACGTATTTACCACGAAGGGTTTCCAGTGTATGGACTAAGCCTATAACGTGAGGCCATATACCATGCGAGAATTGGATATATACTGAAAAAGGTATGAACCATAAGTTCACCAGTCACGATGGAAGCGCAATACGATGCTCATCCGAGAGGTGGTTTAAAAGGAGCGACAGCGCAAAATTTCCATTGACTAATATTGCGGCCATATGGTGGGATCTCTTTTCTGCACATACCCATTTCCGATTTCTCTTGTCCCACCTCGATTGCCATACTGCTCCTGTATGAAACCAAATACTATGGATTCTCCGTGAAGTAACCTTCCAAACTTCATGGTCGCGTCTCGGATACTCTGAAGTATTAATTGCCCACATTTAAAATTATTTGGGGATTAGTATCCCCCATAGTGCTTAACGTGAATAACAGAATTTATCATCTTATCAGAATTTAACATCATGACAATGAATTCCTTGTTGCGGGCATACCGGGTAATTTAGCGTTTTCTGATGCCATTTCAACAATTATGGCAATACTTTTGAGACTCTCTGAATGTATCTATGCTTTCTAAGTGCTGTTCAATTGAGAAATTTATTCAGAACAGGCATTTTAATAGCATCGTATTGGAGTACGCCATGGATGAATGGGATAGAGCTTTCTAACTTACTGCTAACATCACTTCCCTGATATTCTTCGAAATCGCTCGGATGTTTCAAAATGCATCGTCTCATTATGGTAGACTCTTTGAGCTGACACAAGTTATATCAGGACACGGAATGTTTCGAGAATATCTTCCCTATTTCAAGATAAGATCAGAAGACACTGCTTACGTGACGGCGTGACAGTGTAAAAGGTATCTCACATCCTCAAGGACTTCATGATTGAATAGGAAAGAATTACTGAGCTCGTTATAATGCAGTAACGGCAATAATGGGCATTGAAAGACGCAGATGTGATGCAGATCAAAAGGGCATCTAAGCGTTTGACACTTATGTGAAGTTTTTGTATCAAAGTAAAACTTTTGAATAAAGGAAAATAACCGTTAGAAAAAGAGAATTACCTATGTTATCTCCGTATATGTTATCTCCGTATCTCCGTATATGTTTTATTATCTCCGTATATGTTAAACTTTGCTAATACCTTTAAATACGAGTATGTTTTAATTACACTTCCTCTTGAAGTGGTTTAATAGAAAGTGGCTACAAAGGGAGAGAAAAAAACATCCAGTTTTCTAGTACATCGAGTCAGAATAACTCTTGGCTGTTGTGGTTCTATAGCTTGTATTAAACAAAACATTGTGCGACGCGTCAGCACCCGTTCCTCACAACCCGCCCGCGCGCCGCTTCTTTTATGGCGACGACTGCTGAGAGCCGCTTTACGACCCAAATCAAATGATACCGTAAAAACGTTTGAGTTACGTCGACAGCACCCCCGTGAAATTTCACCCACGTGCCGCCTTACCCTTCACCCCTTGTACCGCCTTCGGGGTGTTCCAATTTTCGAAAATACCCAGCATTGCGAAAGAGCTCCACCCAGACCAGCAAGCATCAGATATCATCCAGCATACAAACAAATATTTTTAAAGAACTAACATGCAAAATGATTGGGTAGTTATGTATGTAGAAATTGCTAATTTCTTTATCACTTACATTTAATGTTATTCCAAAATTGTTTTTCTTTGTCGTACGATTGGAATGACAGATGGAAGATGAAACCAGAGAGACATCAGATTATACTGTTCAAATGCAATCAGGGATGGAAATAGTTAATATTTCACATATATCTATCTAATATTGCTATTATTATAATGGAATAATTTGTTTGGAATTCAAAAGAATGACTCAAAAATTTATTTTCTTCATAGGTTACTCATTCTGTATAATGTGTCGTTAACTATAGCATGACAGCGGCCATAAATTCCCCAAATCACTCCAAATATATAAATCACTCCAAATCACAAGGACTACTCATCATAAATGCTAATCTTTAGAATATTAAAAAACAAATTAAGCAAAATAAACAGAAACAAATGACACCTGATGACAACAGCAGTTGAATTGCAAAAATGACAGCAGTCACCGCTGAAATTCAAAACCAAAATAGAGTATGCCTAAAATGTAATCAGCCTATTTATTAGTAGGGGAAAATAATAAATAGCTCATCACTAGTACTATATTTATGATGTGATTGTCCTGGACATGTTCGCATATGTTGTCACGGACATGGTTGATGTGATTGATGAATATCGCAAAAAGGAGTGAAAATAGAACAGTCCCCTGTGAAACTTCGTCCGATATATTAACTCATAATTATGCTTAGTCGTCCATATTTTCTACCCGTAAAACACGAATTGAATATTTTATTGATAACGGTTTGCTAAATATTGAAAGTTTCTAGCCGGGCTACAAGCAAGTCGAAGTGGATAGAGTTGAAAGCGACGATAAAGTCTAAGAGAACAAACAAAATGAGTTGTCTCTGGTATATCAAAGTACTTTCTCGGCTGGGTACTTATTACTACAATTTAGTCACTCTCAGATAAGTCGTACCAGAGAACACTGTTATGAAAGTGGGAGACTTCGCGACTAGGCAACCTTCATGATTTGGTGGTGTAATTGTTTTGTACTCGTGAATTTTGAAAACATGAATTTTATTTGTTCAGACATTTTTGCCAACTGTCCTTATTTTTACTTAACTCTATCGGGACTTGTTTCCTCAAGACTGAAGATCGTAATCAGAACTCATTCAAAAACATCATTCTAGAACCACTCTAGAGGGATGGCCATCCTCACTGTCGTATGATTTTTTGTTATGGCAGACTTTTTCAATTGGTCTTATCTAACTGTTTTGACCTGGTGGGTAATTTTTTAGCCTATTGAGAAAATATCGTATACGAGATTACGTAATATCTCTATTACTAGATTCCGTCCAGATATAACTCTTTACTCTCTATCTCGGAAGGTGGCTCTTATTGTAGAATTAACTGTTCCATGGGAATCAAATATCCCAAAAGACCACGAGTACAAATTAAATAAATACCATGATCTTGCAAATGCCGTAACCCGGAACGGCTTCACTGTTCACCTTCACGCGGTGGAAGTTGGCGCTCGTGGCCTGCCAGCTAAATCTCTATTTCACCTCTTTAAAGATCTTGGCTTTTCCAGAAAAATAATCAACTCTTTCTTAGAAAAATTATCTAAAACTGCGATTTGCGCATCTCTAATTCTATGGCTTCGAAGGGGGAGTGAATGGGTGGTAAGGTGAACGCTCACATGTGGCAAGACAGCTGTCCTAAACCTACCACAGCCGGTTCGTAAGTCCGGAATCCACTGCTCACCCCCCAGAAGTGTAAAAAAAAATAGTATTATGATGGGCCCGACTCCGGTCGGTGAATTCCATGGCAGCTCCGTTTGTATTTATTTATTTATTGCGAGCGCCTATTGGTATCTAGCGGGCACAGATCGCCACATGCGACAAAATAGCTTATCGATAAAGCGACAATTCGCTGCAATCTTACCGAGTTTAGTTCAGCTAGTCATCTCGGTCGCACACATAGGCTTGCAACGGGGCTTTCAAAATTAGTGGTCCTCTCATTCTAACCTGTGGCAAATTACGCAAAACAATATATGTATCTATACGACTTTTATATTAACGTTTAAGTCACAAGTGACAGAGCAGATTTTTTATTGTATATGTAATTACAATTGATTTGTGGTTTTTATTGCCTGATAAAAAATGGAGGAAATTGTCCCTTGTGGTAAGTTCTGTCTTAACTTTATTTTACTCGCTCAATCAAATAAAACGGCATTTCTTAAAAGCCACCGCAGGTATGCGACTGCTGATAAGTAAATGTTGAATTCTGTCTAGCAGTAGCGTGCCTTTAGTGTGCTTTATTAAATCTACGACACAAGCAGTACATTTTAAACTGTAGATTGAAGTGTAAAGATGTACCACTGTTTTGCTATAAGAAGCGTAAAAAACACAAAAAGGTATGTCGGGCTTGCCCCATTCACCAACCCTGGACATGCCACTGCATATTCTCCATCCATTCTAAAACCATTCACGCCCCCTCCCTTTACTTTTACTGTCGATAACTACTAACCTAACGATTTCGAAGTAATCTGAAAATAATCACCGTTAACAATGGCTTTTTTGTAGATATTTTTAGTAGCAATTTGGGGGGAGAACATGTAGAAAGACGAAATGTCCTAATTTACTCAAAAAACTGTTTTTCCGCAGCAAATTCTAGTTTGAAGAATCCGGGGAGGGGGTAAGAGGAGGGGTGGTCGCGTTGTCGTTTCTTATGCGGTGTTCACTCATTGAAAAAAAATACAATTTTCTTCTACAAAGTCTCTAAAAACACTTTGCTCACATATTTTTCATCATGAACTGGGTTTCGCTTGGTTTCGAAGCCGTAAGGTAATAGGGATATATAATTGATACGGGATTTTGATGTTTTCATTAGTTTTCACAGCGATATTGGCCTATTCCGCCGAATGTGTGAACGCGGTATGAGACAGGCTAAGCAGCTGACACGAGGCGGCTCCGAGATTGTATTATTTGTTGTTTTAACTATTACTTATGTACATATATATTATGAAACGAACAAAAGAGAGTTTTGTTATCGTTACTTTCCGGAAATGAGACCAATCAAGACTAAGTTTATCAGCATTCCTTCAGTTAGCAAAATCCTTCAACCAGTATAAAAAATATTTGTAAATTGAGCTTTATAAGCGAAATTAATAATATGTATATAAATATTTTTCAATCCTTGTTTTTTAATTATTTTTTTTAATATTTTTAACCCTACATTTACTGTACTTTTTATGACATTGTAGTCATATAATATGTTGATAATAATATTCTTTTTTTTAATATTTTCATTACGTTTTTAATAATGACAATCGGCAATATTTTTCAAAAGTCACAAACAATTTGATATCAAGCAAGAATAATTGATTATTAAGGTTTTTGGTATTCTTTATTGTATTCGAGTTTTGAAAATTACATGTAAATGTGAATAAAAAAGTAAATCATTTAATATCTGGGTGAGACTTGACTTCATTTTGAATGTTATCTACAGTATTCGATTGGATTCACATGTTTTATCGCTATAATTAATAGTATGTAGCCAAAGTAATTTATACTGTAAAATGATGTCTCCAAAACAATAAGAGTTTTCGAGAGAAATAAGAAGGATTGATTAATTGAGTGTCATAACAAATTTGCTAATCTAAACCGCCGCAAAGACCGTAAAGATGCATGAATGCAGTTACCTGAGCTTTAATTGTACTCTTCGAATTTTCGGTAGATTAACCCCGACGGCTCGCCATGACATGGCCGTGTCTACATTGTAGACACGACCACTTCATGCTTTGCCTATAAGACTTACGAGTATGAGTACCTATACAGCAGACGCTCCAATAACCAGCGCCGTGTTCGGTTTGCTACAGCCATACATCAAATTTAATTTGAGCCGGGCATGTTGAGTTTGAGTCCTGTACATTTCAATATCGTGCGGTGTTGCCAATTCCGCGATTCGCCTCCGCCCTCATTCGCCTGCACCGCGCTGTTTATTTTTCTCTGCTGGGAAAAGCGAGCGGTTGCAACGCCGCGCCGCATAGACTACGTTTGTGTGTTTGCGGAAATGAAACAGTAATAATTAAAACTTTGCACTGTCCGGTACGCATTCTATTTGTTGGACTTGAATAAACATCGTTCTCTTCAACAACTAAGAAGCAATGGCGATGGCGTAAGGGTCTCGAGGTGGCACGAGTCATGACGTTGTATTCGTTTTGGTCTCGGGGCATCTCATCCATCGAGATCTGGTCGACTGGAGTAGGGATTTATATATAAAAATAAATAAATGACATCATCTTTCTTTAAAAAATCTTACGTTTGTTTTTTTTATAACTAAGGCATATTATGTCGTCCATTTAGAATAATAATTTCTGAATATCGAATTTTATCAGAATTTCGAATACGCATTTTACATTGGTATCCAGGCAGTAATCATGTACAATGGTTTTGATTGCCTCTGACAAAGTAGCATACAATTGCAACGAAAAGCTCGACAGCCTCTAAACACAATGTAATGAAAACCTGAACTTCTTTTGCCCAATGACACTTTGGCTTTATAGAGCCTAAAATTTATAATAAAAATAAAGAATCTATTAAAACGTCCAAAAATACAGTTAAGGTAATTATATAATATTACAGAACTCTTACTTTAAATTATGGAAAATGAGCGGAAAAAATTAATAAGGTATATTTTAAAATAAATTTCTTTACATTATTATTGTCATACCTACATAGTAATATTATATTTTAAATTATTTAATAATTTATTTGATCCATAAACTTTATTTTATGACATTTTATTTCTATCATCACGAAATCATTACGAATTTTTTAAATATAATTATTAGTTTATTTTTGTTTCAATTATCTACCTGTTTTATACTTTAATAATTATTTTCTCTTTTATTTTGTTCTATATGCGCGCGCATATGAATAAATCATTGCCAACGTGAAGTCTTTGTTATTACGTGCTATAGCCTAGTTAGGGAGATTCTGCAATTAAAACAATAAAATGTATTTTTTTAAATAAGTTATTATTATCGTACGTATCGTACTCTCGCGCCAACACGAACTACGAGAAAAAATCTATCGAGCACAGACTGATGTGCACATACTTACGACTCCCGTTTCTCCACCATAGATATTTGTAACCTTAACCAACCCACGTTCGCCAAGGAACTATTACATCAATTAGACCTAATGAGTTTGCTGGTACTTAATCTCTAAATCTCATTTATTTATATACTTATTATGCATTACTTCAGTACCTACTAAAAATATCTATATCTATTTATTCACTATATAACGTATATGTATTATATATCGATATATCCATATACCATTGCCCGACTCCTTTTCCAATTCCCTGTCTTTCTTAGCGAATTTTAATTTAAACTTAATATATTATTTGAATTAGGGGTTTTTAATATGAATATTCTAATACATGTTTAAATTGTAATTATTCCAGGAAACGATTATTGCCCTAATATATATTTTTCCTTTTTTCAGTATAAATATGTATATTGTCTGCGCTGTAAGTTTCCCGAAATAAATTTCAAAAAACATTTTATTATTATTATTATTATTATTATGGACTAACAAAGATGATATTTCATCGTCAATATGATAATTGCGCGCTTGTAAAAACAAGAATACGCTGTAACAGTTACAAAGCATGAATGATAAAGAGTGGTGGATCCAAATGATTCCCCTGCGGCAAGACCGATTCAAACTCTTACTCAGGTCAACAATCGCACTGCACAAAATATTACGTCCGACTCGTCTGCATTCGAATAGCGTGAATTATTACGGAATGGCGCTCTCCTCCTCCTCACTACCCAGAGAGGTAGAGAAGGAGAGAGTTAGAGAGTGTGAGGGAAAAGAGTACTCTCAACAGAACTCTCCTCCGTAGAAACTTTATCGGACGCTATGTTCTGATTTATATCAGTCTACATATGCCAGGCACTACGGGACGGAACTATGACCGCCGCCCGCTTTAGGGGAGCAACTTTTAGCTGTACTGTTAGTAATTGAAAAAGTTTAAAAAGTGTTTAGAAACTCACATTAATTACACTAATTAGAGCACTGATAACTTGTAATATCATGATTTGTCATTAGGCGTTAGTAGATCCTGTCTTTAATTGTTTTTTTATATTCCTTGATCAGTGTTCAAGTCACTCCACTAATTGTGATGGAATATCTTAAAAATATTTTCATTGGCGGTAGTAAACGTCTCAGCTAAATCGTTTTCCCCCAGGCTACCATTTTAAGATATACAAACAAACTATATTTTTTGGTCTTCATCTTACATTATTTTTCCTTTAAATTAAAGAGCTTCAATGTTAAATAATTTACATTCCATGATTTTGACGAGTCAAATAGAATATTTTTGTAAGAAAACAAATCAAAATTATAAATCATAGGAGTCCCTATTTTTACACGACTGCCCAACAAAAACGGAGTGTTATGTGTTCAGGGTTCATCTATGTATGTTTTCGTTTCTTAATTTCACTTTAACTTCTAAACGCTCGAAACGATTTAGAAGTATGTGATATTCTTAGAACCGTTATGTTATCACAAGTATCATAGGGTACGTTAACAGTCAAAATATCAAGTAAATAGTTGTCCAAATTTTCAAAGCTTTAAATGTCAATAAATTAACCTAAATATACCGTGTTTTTTTGGCAAATGAAAGTTATGATTGAAAAAATTCCGAAAATGTATATAAATCTATATGGATAAATATATATACCACTAATAATTAAAAAAAATCTTTTAATTGTTATAAATACAATAGGTAATTTTTTGGTAATGGCAGTCGTGATTTTTATTCCTTTTTATATATTTTTCTTCTTAGTATATGTATATTCCCACTTCACAACATTTCTCTCTATAAATATAAACTTCTAAAAAAAAGCATGGGCCATTTCATTTATTCTTCAGTAAATAAGTAGATCTTCTTAGGATTTTGTAATATATTATTTTGGGTTAACCTGCTTAAAAACTATGAATACGTATATTGGGAATCAAGTATTTTAAATTGTTTTAAAGGATTCATATGCTTTGGTGTTATCTATTCTTTGTTTATAATAATAATAATCTCACTAGTTTCATCCATAAAATATATAAAAACATATACAAATTGTATATTTTATATAAATGTTACAAAATCATATCTAAATTATTAATTTAGCAAATAGATTATTACGACGTAATAAAAATAATAGCAGCCTACCAAGAAACACTCAAAAAGACCATAGGTTGTTTTTAACAAAAAAGAGGGAAATTTATCGCAGCAATTATTGTGACTTATTATTTCTACATCTCTTAATAACAATGTTGTTCAAATGTTGTTCTAAAATGTAGTGCTAAAATGTTCAAGGTTCAACTGAACATAATAACCATTTCAGGGATTATTAAGTTTTTCTGTTGTTGCTGTAAATCAACAACACTGGTGAGTTGTCACCTAAAACGGGCGAACCCGTCACCCCAGGAAGGAATAAAGATATTAATCATTCATTCAACCTGGAGTGAACGTAGAGACTTGGGGACGAAAAAGTCCACCGTTTAGCAAAGCCAACATGTCCGCAAGAGTCCAACGCCTTACCGCGTGGCACTGGGAAGTTGACCCTGCGGCCAGCCCCACGCTCTTACTACCAGATTTGGTAATAATTCTCCATCCTCCCGCCTGGTTACTGGTCCGAAATCGCTTGCGCGGCCTCTACCTGCTGGTATCTATAATTCAGTTTGAATTTATCGCGGACCGTGGCGTCCTTTGTCTGTCTGCACACGGGATCGGGTGGCCGACCAGTCGTTTAAAGAGTCGGTGACATCAGGTCAACATCCACCTCCGCTGCTTAAAAAATGTATACGAGCATTTCCAGACCCCTCCAGTTATTCACCCGAGTGCACAGTCGATTGGCTGACGCCGCACGATGCGCGAACCGTTAATCAGTACCCGAAGGTCGTCTCCCAGAGGAACTGCCGAGGTAGGGAAAACAGAGTCTGTTTCAGGTATGGCCGACATTCGAGAACTACTGGATAGAAGTTAAACCGAGAGTTGAGCCGACCAAATGTAACGAGCAGGTCTTAATGGCTTAAATGCACAGGAACCGTTAACTGTCATAAATAGCAAAAGATTAAACTCTAGCAACAAGATTAAACTTGTAATCGTCGGCATTAAGAGACTGCCTAGGCATTATGCCCTTTTTTATGCTTAATAGGTATGTAATATATAATTATAAATACTATTTCTAAGCAATAACGGTACAATAAAACATTCATTCATATGAATGAATGAGTGTTTTATTCTTGAATGATCAAGAAGTGATTAATTAGAGCAATGCAATGAAACTCTTATACTAGAAAGAGTCAAAATGTATTACTTGTTCTCTTTATATGTAAGTTATATCTCTTCTTTAAGCGCTGGAATGCTAATACCACCGATCGGTGTTTTATTGGTTTTCAGCCGATCTCTGTATTTATGCAATTATGTAATTGTATGCGAAAAAAAGTCGCTTTTATTGAATAAGCCACCATTATACATTAGTATCCCTACCACACCCCCTACCAAAGTATACCAAACAGTAGGTTTACTCTCGAGCTACATGGCATTTGCGGGAAGAGGGTGCGAGAAATGGGGGCAGAGGGGTACGCCTCGACGAACGCCTTTGGTTAGCGTTACGCGCAGGTAAACGCTTGCGACTTTTTGAATGTTTGCATATCCGCGTGGCCCAAGTAGCGGACATATGGCGGCCGTAAGCGAGCCCTTACGAATCGTGATGTATTCGCTTCGATTTCAATTTTGTTCTAAGATAAGCTACTGTATGGTTTACTGTGCACCTACAAAGAAATTTTCGAGGGTTGAAAACATGCCGTCGTAGTTTTATTCCCATGGCTAGCTTTTTAAGGGTTAAACTTATTTTATGATTATGTCGATTGGGTGCGTAATAAAGCAAATTAATTGCCCTTTTGTTGACAACTCCACAAGTAACTAACTATTATAATTTTCTTTTTTTATTTCTGAACGTATATTATTTATGTTGGCATAATTATTTGATCTACCTAATTCGAGATTTTCATAACTTAATATCTCCCGTTTTAACTTTGTAACCATCGATATATTATTATCTAGATATATCCTCAGATATAAATAGGTTGGCTCCACATACCCTTTGATCGTAAGTAATGTGACAGAGAGAGCAATAAATTGAACGGTATGCGTGAGCATAGCGCGCCAATATTCATCGCGGCAGCTCTCACACCGGAAACGGTCGGCTGTCTGCCAGCGGACTGCGACCAAACTACTACTGGCCGACTTTCAGTAGTGGCAGTAATGCCCATCTAGGAAATCATATATCGATGTTTGTAACACCTCCATACATAATCTTTATGCATCAGTTGGTGTAATATCTTAAAAATGGTGAAATCCGAGCATTATCTTTCCTTTCTCTAGCACATATTCTTGTCGCCTAATAAACTACCGTCGCTCTTCAAATAAATTACACTAATATCTCTTTTCATTGTCTCTCGCATATGAACACGTCTTTCGGTAAAGTTGTTTCAGGCGGGTGCTCCTAGCATATTACCCAATGTGTTCCGAGCTAATAAATTACATTCTTGCTCGGTCGCAGTTATTCCTATTCATTCTGTTAAAGTTAAACACGCGCTCGGCTAGGGAACAAACACGCTTCGGGCGTTTGCTTCGAGATTCTTGCGTCCGCGCGATGCATTCGAGTTCACGAATGAACTTATTCTGAAAACATCGACCGTAAATATTTCAAATTAACAGCACCTAGTTCCGTGGGAGAGATAAAGCCGTATAAATTAGGAAGAACAGCGTTTGAAGTAAATATATACACTGTTAGTCAATATAGTGGGAGATTATATTTGTATTGTTAAATATCGTTGGTATTATGACGTCATTTGTGACTTGTGTCTTCGGCGAAGTTGTTATTTCTCAAATTCTATGAATTTCAGAAGAGTTATAGGTAAAATTACAGCTATACTTCGACATTTCCCTCTTTATTGCTCAATCCTTCGATTCTATAAAGACTTGAATAAAGAGTGGCGGAGAGAAATCGGCCAAAAAAAATATTTTTTATTTTCTCAACCCTGTTATACTAAACGTTTATATGGATAAATAACTTCTAAAATATATAACATATATTTATTTTACTGATCGTCAGGTGGCCCAATAGACTTGTACATTCAGAAAATATTAAATTTTTCAAAAAACTTCCATACAAAAAACCAATATTTTTATCGAATCTAACTTTATTATATAAATTAAAAATACAAGAATACAATAATCTCTAATCATTTCAGTTTTATCATGTGGGCGAAATGGTTGAACTTCAGAGAAAACTGAGATTTTGTGTCGAAAGTAGGCATGATTTTTCATGATTGTTTCCTTGCTCCAATAAATCTGTCGCGCGCTGTGCTTCCGCAAACGGCTAAATTAGCTTTAGTCACCACCCGGCAGTCACCAATTTTCATTATAAATATTTTTATTTTTATGAATAATTTTATCACATTTCACTGTTACTGTATTTTGAGGTGTATGGTGGCCATAATATTATTTCTGTAGTCCAGTCTATCAAATCATAGTATTAGTTTTGACCGTATTTGCACGATTGTTTCGTTTTTATGCTGAACCATTCTGGCGCAAATACTTTTATCACGGACATAGAAAGATCGACCAAACTTTGAGATGGAAACTTTTTGGCCACGTACAGTATTAAAACTCTGTTTGCACAGGTTAACCAACGTCAGTGTGCTAGTTTTCCTGGTTGTCTGTTAGCCAAGTCTATCTTGACAAATTTCTAAGAGATATTTTTGATCAGTCTCAGGTAACACTGTCTCAATCTTCTCAAATTTGAGACACTTCTCAACAGGTCAGGAGTCTTCACAGTGTTGTAACACCTTACTGATGACCCCGGTAAACGTATTTGGGACCTGACGTACTGCCATCCAGTGTTGAATATGATTAAACGGCAATTCGTTGGCATACAACAAACATAAATCCAATGTAAGGGTCGATTTAACAGTCTTTCGATCAATGCGATTGTTCCATTTTCGGAGCCTGTATTGAAAGCAGTTCCCTCGCATCCAATGGCTACGATGGTAGATATATACTCAAAATACAAATTTAGGAATTGGAAACATGCCCGGTGGCATAATGGTTTGATCGCCTGATCTTACATTATAAGTTTTCTAATCCGATTCCCGGCTGGGTCACCATTTTACTTTGTGAGAAAATTAACAGAATTGTATTTCAATTCAGTCGATCGAACGCAATAACAAGACACACACACACACATGTTACATGCGCACATATGTATATACATATAAATGCTTCATAGTAGGGTTATTGGAAGAGATTATCGTATGATAATAAACCCGCTCATTGTGAAATTTCACAATATAGAGTATAAACAAACAATGGAATTGAATTATGCAACTTTTTTAGAATTCGCGGTTCCAGAAGGGGGCGCAACATGGCCAATATATTGAGAATCTGGCTCGGAAAGCAATACTATATATTCTACTGAAATCGTTTTATGTTGGTACTTCTTATCAAGTTTCTCTTGAACGATAGCTCTGTTTATCTTTAGTGTCAGAATCCACCAACCTCAAGCTCTGCAAATGTTGTCGGACTTTCCGTCGCTCGCGTCTTCGTTTACTCCTGTCTCTTACTTTCAAGGAACAGAACTGGCAATAAATGATGCTGATCTATCAGAGATATCTGTCCTGTCCCTGGCAGTCGCCAGATTTTGCAGTAGTTGCCTCATTTACTTTGTGTTTTTGAAGTGGACGGAAAGGTGCCACACAATAAAAGTACAGGCTAAAAATCCTGATAATGACTGCTGTTAACAAGATTTCACTATCATTCGAGGTCCCTATAGTCAATGTTATATTTGTATATTTACTTAAAGGCTGTTCAGCAGACTGTTTTTGATGGACTTTATTTCTCTTCTTCAGTCACAATCGCCTGCAAACCAGAACTTTGTTGTTTCTATATCTATTGAACTGATAAACTTTTTGGGGCTTACCCTTTGACCTTGAAAGAAATCCAGCTCCCTATTAGGATTTTTTTCAACATTTACAGAAATTGGTTCAAGTGCATTTGCACAGAGCAATGCAAAGTGATTTCTTGTCGCATCTTCGTAAAATTTGGTTTTCTTTTTAGCTACTCGACATTTCTTTATTTTTTTGTATTTTACATAATATTGTTTTAGTCTACTTACAATTTGCTGTTGAGATACAAGAGGAATAATGGTTTATTTCACAGATTTATCAAGTCATTTGAAATTATTGGACACGTCATTCACGAAAGGATATTTTTCGTTTGATAGCCACAGCTAGTTATTCATGCATAATGCTTTATCGTTCTCTTGTATTCCATTTTAATCGGAAATATTTATTTGGTCCTCTTGTATTCAATTTTAATCGGAACTAGGGCATCAACTAGTTTCACTTTAGGATTGACAGTTAAGAACAATGAACTTATATTGCAGCCAAACCAGTCATGCAGATTTATTAAATATATTTGTTCGTTTGTTTTTGTGTTTTCCATTCATATTTACTTGCAGAATGGTGTATTTTTGTTTTATTACATATGAAAATGCTATTTTATTAAAGCTCCACTTCGTTACTAGTTAGTCTGCACTCACACTCATGTTCTTTCCTCCCTTACTGACTTTATCTGATTGCTTAAGGTCTAGTTTACCTCTAACCGACGTCTTTAGTTGGTATACCTTCAAGATTTACTGAAAGTGTATATAGTTCCTTTTTATATTACACCACACCATCATATAGCTGGATCTACAAAGATCGATATTAGCGCCCGCCTGAAAATAAAAGCGCATTTTTTCCCGTCCGTCTCTCGCAATAAATCTCGCCAAATCGCAGACGAGAAAAAATCGACAGAAAATGGAAAATCCGGATGCGGCCAGCGGACTCTATCCTGCCTCTTTTTTGTCTGCTCATGAAGCGGCGGACTTCCGGTCGTTCAACCTATAAGTACTGAACTTTAAGTAGTGTTCCGTTACAACTTGCTTTTTTCTCCTATTAATGGAACGAGAGTGGTCTCAGTGAAACTAAATTGAATGTCTCTGAAATAAGTGAAGGGTCTGCTAATGAACTATGCTTTATAATCTAGTTATGTATTACTATGGCTAATAGAGTTTACTATGGCTAAAAATGTTTTTCTTCCATCCCATTTGCATCTTCTTTTTTTAAAGTGTTTAACCTTGTCATTTTTTTTTGTTATCCATACTTAAGTTTACAACTTTTGTAAGATATGATCTGATGAAAAGGAGAGAGTGATATCGTCTACAAATCGATTTAGGGGGAAAGGGTGTAGGTTTGGATAGGGGCATATATGGACAGCAAGTTTTTCCATACATAAATTAAATGATATTTAAAAATGGCAAAGACATATATTAAATTGCCAATAACAATGTTATTCCATTGTCAAATTTTGATAAAAAAGTTTCTCTGTCTCTCTGTCTCTCTCTCTCTCTCTCTCTCTTTATCTGTCTTCTCTGTCCGTGACACAAAAGTCTAAACCACCATTTCTCTCATGAAAGCCTAGTAGTCCAGAAAACCTCATCGGGTCCTACAAGAGCAACTGGGGTAGGTACCTATCTTTAGAGCTCCTTAGTAGGACTGGGTGAAGGGCAGAAGTGTGGTGTTTTAATGTACTCGCTTTCTATTTTATAGCTTTATCCACACAGCTGTTGAGCGCACCAACTCTTTAAAATATAGTCCGCCACCAGTAGCTCAGTATATCAACCTATGTAACCTAAGTAAAGCTAGTAAGTCTTTTTGTAGCTTTTTCATAAATCCCTCAGTTTACGAGTTATCACGAATTTAATATTAGCTCGATTGTTTTTCCCGCGTTTATCAAAGGAAATAAGGCGAAATATTAATTTAAACGTTGAAATATTGACCTTTGTGGTGTTGATATTGCTACAACTTTGTTAGCTGAAACTTGGCATTTTGTGGTTGATCTCTGAAATTATTTTCGTAGATATACATATATTATTTTTCGTCGTGGGACTTTCTACAGGCTTTTATGTACTTATTTTGCAATGTATGTCAGTTTGATTAGGTCAAATGTCACAAGCTAAATAAGGACAACTTCCTCTTATCCTATTAAGTCGAAATTTTACATATTGGTGACAATGCAATTTTATGGTAAGCATGATCTGATTCTACACCCAGGATTGTCTCCCGACGAGGCTACTCTATACGGTTAAAAGCACAGACATGAAATTTTTAATACGCATTCAATTATGATAGCCCGTTCTGAATGTCATTACCATAATACAAGTAGCACATACACAAAATTTTGAATATCATTTAATTATGATAGCCCATTCTAAGTTTCACCATGACATCGCTACTGCACTTTTCAACGGTCAGATGACTTTTCAACGGTCAGAAGCACATACACAAAATTGTGTATATGCATTAAATTATGGTAGCCCGTTCTTTCGTCTTTTCAGAGCATTTTAATAAAAACTGGTTGTTAAAAATGCTTTTTACTATTACTCTTATTCCTGGATATTTTACACAGAACATTAGATGCATAATATTGATGATAGTTTTAATTCGATGTCTATTTTTCATCTTAAAATCGTGCACTTTGAATTTTTCGTTGCGGATTTTAATCTCCCTCTTCAGTCGACTCGAACGAAAGGCTTAATAGTCGAACGAGTGCGACTCATGCATTCAATCCTTTACTAGCTCGCGACCCAAGTGGAAGTCCACGAAGTTGATGCTTTGTCTAAAAAAAAACATGATAACATAAATTTAAAATTTTGTAAAAACGCTTAAAATTTAAACCATTACAGCTGATACATTTTTTAAATGATTCATATTTTTCATACATTACATTACATTTTCCTCGTGTCCAATTGACGGCTAAAGACCGCTCTTGGACTTCTCAAAATAATTGGGATATGTAGTAAGTTTCGTTACTACTCTTTACTGAACATACATAGGTAGTCAAGAATTAACTACTAGATTGTCAAACTATAAATATAAATAATCAAAATAGAAGTCTAATATTTGAAGTAGTTAGTAATTCGAAAAGATACGTAGTAAAATTATTTATCGTAATATTCAAATTATCAGTAAAATGTTGAATAAACAAATTAAATCTAGGTTATGCATTTTAAACTAAAAATACAGATATAAGACCATATAAAATAATCAGACAATAAGGCTCTACTTTTTTAAGTAATTTAAATAGCACAATATTTGAAAAATCATGGCCCTCAAATTCGGCCAGATTATAGAAAGGGTCTATCAGCATCTCCTTGATGTTTTTTATTAATTTTATGTCCTCCAGCTGTTTAAATTTTGTGGGGAGTAGATTATAGAATTTAATGCTAAGGTACAAGTAGCTTTTCTGTACTTTTGCCAGTCGTATTCGGGGTACGCATAAAAGGTAGCTACCGCGGGTATGATGCAAGTGAATGTCTACATTAATTGGTGTTTCTGCTATGTGCTGTCTAGCATACATTAAACACTGGTATATGAACGCCGAATACATAGTCATTACCCTTGCCTTGATGAAATATTCTTTGCATGAGGTCCTAGTCGTTACCTGATACATGCTGCGCAGTGCTCTCTTTTGCAAAAGAATGATTCTTTTACTGGTTGCAGCATTTACCCAAAATAGTAGTCCATAAGTCATTAATGAGTTAAAATACGCAAAGTGGCGTGCATTGTTTGCTGACAGCATCCAATCGTGTGACGTTGCATTGTTTGCTGACAGCATCCAATGACTCTGCCGTCTCAAGAATTCGTTTGAACGAATCGTTGGAACGAAATTCGTCTATGAGCAAAATTCGCCCGTCGCTAGTTGTCAGGCAAATTACAGAAAATGTAAATGTTGTTATCAGACTTCGCTTGAATTACTTAAGCTGAAATAATGATGACATGTCAGTTTATGAGTCACGTATGTAATATGATGATATTATGCAGACTATAATGCAATTTTTTGTCCTTGTATTATGTATTTCAGCTTAAACCCATAATCGTATCAGTCTCTTTAATGTTGTCAATGAAGAGCACTGTACTAACTTCTGGCAGTTAGTACAGCGCCATCACCATTATGGTCAACCACGTACCTTAATGCCCCTTTCGGATGAATGTTTTCTTTTTTTCTAGTGTAATATTTTTTAGTAACTTCGCGCAGGCATGATCCTTCACAAATATAGGTGTTACTACAATAAACGTACCACATTTATTTCAATTCGTATATCCTCTCCCGTAAACCTTTGTGTATCCTATCCCGTAAATCCACAGAATATCCTCTATCTCCGCTTGTATATCTAGATGATTGCAAAGTACGTCCTCAGGTGTCGGTAAGTGATCGCGGTGCGCTGTGCTTAAAAAGTTCTCACATTGCCCCATTTTCCTTTATCCGAGCAAGCTGCTAGATGTTGCCCTCAAATCTCTCTCAACCTATCTCTTTCTGTCATTTTCTTCTCCTTTTCCCCACTTTCTGTAGTTAGCGAAATGTATCCCTTCGCATTTGCTGGATTTCTTGATAGGTATCCATGCTTTTATAGAAAATGTGAACACCTGCTTCATAAAGAGTTATTTAATAGCTAAGACGTTGCTAAATAATTGCTCAGAATTAAATCGAGGATGCTTGTGGTTAACAATCCTTATTATTACTTTTTTACGCCTTCAGGCACTTCGTTCAGGCTGTCGAAGTGATAATTCCGTGTGTCCATTGACCTTGACATAAGGCTCCATGTATACCATTTGTATGGTTCCTGCAGAATTGCGATATTTTCCAGACGTACGATATTTTAAAACACTATTTTTTTCTATATTTGGGATATTTTATGCAAAATACGATATTTTCTGAAAATAATATATTTTTTTCAAAGTACCATATTTTTTTAAATGGCGTTTTTTTAAAGAAGTACCAGATCAAAGTACGATATTTTCCGCACTTTCACTAGGACTTGCCCTAACATAACGTGTGGCAGTTCCCATTTCTATCGTATGTCAGGACCCTATTGATGATATAATCAGCTTTTCCCATTATTGAATAAAACAGATTGGCGGAAAAATAATCGAAATCAAGAACAACGCGTTCTTGAAATATACAGACAGACAGACTCACGACAGATATACAGTTTTTTTCTGATTATAAATATTCTAACACGTTATTGAATTCAATCGAATTCGATTTTGAGCAAAATACATTTTTGAGTTCTTTTTGATTAATTTAGATAAATGCAAGATGTTTTGTGTTGCGGGTGTTAAGAAAATTGACCAAACCAACAATACTACAATGATCTTCTGAAGCTGGTAATTCGTTTCTTTTCCCGGTTTGGTCGTTTCCACATTTTCCGCTACTTGTAATAATAATTATCTACTGGATTAAATATTTACGAAAAATAAACCCGGCCGGAAAGTTAATAGAGCGGCTAAAGTTGTAGGTAAACATTTCGGTTGGCGGTGCGGTGGGAATAGCGACGGAGGGCGCGGTTACGCGGCCAATTAATCATCCCGGGATTATTCAGCGGAAAAACAAAGGCAATTTAGTACTTAGGAACACGAGATCATTAAATGAGGGAGACATTTAAATAAGGCCTTCGCTTTATCCGCGATACTTAGACGCCGCGCGCCGTGAAATTGGCAACTTTGGGATGGGACGAGACCTTGGCTTAAACAAGTAATAAAAACTAAATCCGTAACAACCTTATCAATAAAAATATACTTATAACCGGGGTTACACTTGTTTACATGATTATCTACACGTTAAAATGGTTTTTTAAACATAAAATTTCTTTTTTAAATTTTATTTGTTTGGGTTTGATCGCTATGAAGGGTTATTCTTTCAGTTTTGGATTCGTGTCGTTGCCCTGGCTTTGATATCATTAGTCCATTTATTAAATAACTCGAAATATATTATTATCTAGGCGGCGAACGAATATTTTGCAAATATTTTTAGGTAGTTAGTCCTTTTGTTTATATACACGCTTAGGTACGTCAAAATTACACCGAACGCTGTTCGCTTGCTGAAGGCGGTTCAAAATAAACTAAACCTATATTGGCCCGTATTCCGTTTCTCGCGGGCTTAAACTAAGCTGGTGCTAAAAAATAAGAACTTAAGCACCTTCGTCATTTTGTTGGTATTCCGTTTTATCAAAATTAAGAACCGGTCTTAAATCTTAAAATATCCGTTTTGTCTATGGCCGCTCTAAAGCGGGGTCTTAATTTTGAGTACCTACTCGCCGCCCGGTCATTCGCCTGATCGCTCGCTGCGCGCCGCGCCGTTTCGTGTTTGTGTGTCGATTCGCGTTTTCGTTTGTTTTGAAATAAAATGGCAATAATATGTAATAGTAATAAGGAGAATGTGCCTAAACAAGAATATACAGGGCGATTTATCATAACCTACAAAAAAATAAACAGGATTTTCAGGACAAGATATAGATATGAATAAACGATTACTTACGATAATCTGCGCTTCTCATCCCTTCTTCGATTTAAAAGCCAATGCTGATCAAACATCTTTGAAAATTGCAACACGTAAAGTCTTTGGAATAACAAGCAAAAACAAGTTACACGGCTGTCAGACGAAGACTGATCGATTTTAGACCGTTCTTAGATAAGACCCCGAACAAGACCCATCCGCCATGACAGTGGTAGAAACAGAATATCAAAAAGGGTCTCGACGGTGCTTAACGTCAATTTAAACACCGTCAATTTAACTTCAATTTAGTACCCATGAAAGGGAACACCAAAACGTCCCTTCAAAATTAAGCGTCGTTTAATCGCCTTTTTAGACCCCAATTTAGGAACCTGCGAAAATGGAATATGGGCCATTGTTAGCCTAAATAATACTAGCAATATGATCTTTTTCACATAAACCTCCTTTAAATCAGTCAGTAAATACGTAAAATATGTTAAACTTCCGAAGCGGGGGTTTATTTTATGACAACACGGACGTCTCGCGGCAATATTGTAGCTCATGCAAGCTAAAGCGTTCCTGTTGTGTTCCCTCGAACCATTTTCTACTGTAACCACGTTTATATTCTGTTGTAAAAGTAAGATACTTCCTTTATTTCCGCATCACGCCTGAAAATATATACCTACTGCATATGCGATGCAAATCGTCAAGAATATATAACACTGCAAGTACCCAATGTTGTGTAATGGATATCTTTCATTCTTGAATTGAAATTAGAAGTATATATGTAGTTCCTTACACATACCGGTTAAAGATTTACCACATCATTATGCGAGTATGCATCAAAAATCCTGATATGAGTAGAACTAAAAGAAGAAGAAGAAAGCGTAATCCTTGATAGTGTTATGATCACGGATACTGTGGGTAGATTATGACACTGCTCTTTAATTAAAGTATTCCCTCGCCATATTTTATCTCGACCGTTTAATTGAGGATGTTATTATTTACGAGCAACCATTTATACGCCATAAAATGATAAAGCCGAGCTCTAAATGAAATCGCAGCGGGGCGGATAAGCGTATCGGGAAAATTGTAGACTGTTAAAGAAAAACGTTTATTATATTACGTAATATATTAGCCATAATATTATTATTCGTTGTTTCTCTAACATTCTAGAAAAAGATGTATATTCTCAATTTCTTTCATTGTTTTAATAAAGAATATCCTTCCTGAATTTCAGTCGATTTTTCGCAGACATCATGGCATCTCCACTGCTCTCTCGCATGTGATAATTGTCTGAATATTATGAAGCGGGGTTATGCTACGGTGCTTATCCTTCTAGTTTATAGCAAGACGTTTGATTCTTTAGATAATTCCCTTTTGCTAGCCAAACTTCGTCATTTGGGATTTTGTGAGTCATCATGTGAATGATTTTTCTAGTTATCTTTCGAACCGTTTTGAAGGAGTCATTATTAAGGACCCATTTTGGTCATCATTTATTTTCATCCTTTTGTGAAATCGAAACTAGAGTTGCTTAGGGATCAATTCTAATTCATATTCTGTTTGCACTTTCACATCAGATGTTAGATATAAATTACTGTAATGTGATTACCACCTATATGCGTTTGATACCCAATTTATGCATCATGGTTCGGATTTGTGATCATGGTTCGGATTTCATTAAAATCGTTTTATATTAGAGAATGTTTGGTCGAATCAGCTACAAATTAATTAATATAAATGTTGTAATATGATTATTGTAATATGACTACAAGCGTCTTCTGCGCTCACCTCACGGGAGACAGAACGATCAAATTTCGTTAAAACTTCCTGAGGTGATGGGTTCGTCCATTGTAGTTGACAGCTCTAGTTGTACTTTCTCGACATCGTGTCTCCCTATTTCTCAAGCGAGCATTTTAACTAAACATGAGGCAGCGTAGGAAAATCCACCTAGCCTCTTATGTGTTGAAGATAGCTGGATTAAAAGAATTTAAGTATCTTTAGGATGTACTGGACTGGTGATGCGCATTCATATCTTACACGAGCACGTAGTCATCTTTATATCGCTCCCAAACACACGAAATCTAGCTTCCAGGGAAGTTACTGTCACTGTTCAGTGAAAGTGTGCAATCAACTGGGAACGAATGTACGTACCCTATTTTTACCTGCTACATAAAAATCTGCAAACAAAGGTCTTTTAAATGATGACTAATTGATACATTCCCCATTCTTTAGGTCAAGTATTTGTTTATATGTGTAATATTTAATTATTGCTGCATGAGTATTTTATTTTTCCATTCTATCGATCCTGGATGTCAGGCTTTTTTCTGATGATTCAGCTTATTTGCACTGTTTGTTGTATAATCATTCAGCATTTATATTATTATTTTCTTAAACTACTGTAAGGCCCATGTTTTTGACACATTTATTTTTTGTTGAATATATATATACATATATATATATATATATATATATATATATATATATATATATATATATATATATATATATATATATATATATATATATATATATATATATATATATATATATATATATATATATATATATATATATATATATATATATATATATATATATATATATATATATATATATATATATATATATATATATATATATATATATATATATATATATATATATATATATATATATATATATTTAAGAAAAATAAGAAAAATGACTTCAATGACTCCAGGTTGTGGTGTCGTCTTCTACAGACCATGTCCTCTAAAAGTGACCATAATTTATAGTCGAGCGGATTTAGGTCTGGGCTGGCTGACGGCCTATATTGAATACTAATAAACTCGGGTTTATGATTTTTAAGCCACTGTTGAGTTATTTTGGCATTAGAATCTATATGAAATATCTATGGTTTGATTTTGAACATGGTTTAGTTTAAGGGCTTCACCATACTCCTTAAAATGTCTTGCTGATAGTTTTTTGCCGCTGTTTTGACTCCCTTTTTAAAAAAATGTAAGGAAGTGACGCCGTTATAGGATATTCCCCATCAAAACATCACTGAGGCGGGATAATGACCTCGTTCTATCCTTGACACCAGTTCACTGGTTTCCTTCGAGGACCATGCATACACTCTATTATTCTGCTTATCAAAAGTTTCCTCCGTGGTAAAGATTTTTTCGTCAGTTAACAGGATTTTTTTTATAATCCTCTTTAGCGTTCAGAGACAACAGGAGTCTTGATTTATTTTTTCTATTTTTTTTTAATTCAACGGTAAGGCGCTGTCCTGTTTGTCGTTTGAAAGCCCAAAGTCTCAAGTCTTGTTCTGATGCACCTCATGGTTCTCGGCGCAATATCCATTTCACGAGCCATGATTTTTTGTTTACAGACAGGATTTCGATTGATTCGCGACGTCACATTGTTGATGACCTGTAGTGTAAGAACCGTGCGAGACCGGCCTGGTCTTTTACGGTTAATTACACTTCAGGTACCAGCAAACAACTTAATAGTAAGATACACAAAAACACGCGTAATGTTCAACGGTTTTAATAAATCTAAATTTCAAGCTTTTTCTATTCCACACTTATGAAGAGCAATAACAGTAATACGGTTCTCTCTGTCTGACCATTCCATCATGATGGCTCAAGTTATAATGAATGGTTTGGCGTGTTTGTAGTGCACATATCAACTGTCAAAACTGCCAACATAATATTTGGCTGCGTTCAGGTTATTAGCCGCAAAAGCTGCGTTTATACTTGTATCAATATTTATGGCAAGACTATGTATATATATATATATATATATATATATATATATATATATATATATATATATATATATATATATATATATATATATATATATATATATATATATATATATATATATATATATATATATATATATATATATATATATATATATATATATATATATATATATATATATATATATATATATATATATATATATATATATATATATATATATATATATATATATATATATATATATATATATATATATATATATATATATATATATATATATATATATATATATATATATATATATATATATATATCTATATATATATATATATATATTTCTCTAGTTGTTAACTGCAAATATACCATATTATTATTATTATTATTAAAGTTATTCAATGGTCGATCAAAAATTCGATGTAAAAGATCTAGTTGCAGCATAGAGTTGCAGCCTAAACGAAATCAAGGATTGTTATGCATTGTCAGATAATAATAATTGGAAAAATGGTCATTATCTGAAGGTTATACAGTGAGTATTTAAAAATTTAGTGGAAAGGCTAGTCAGTCTGTAAATAAAATAAACCGACGCACAATATGGCGATACCGTATATAGTTATTATTATTATTATTGTTATAATATGTAGGAGTAGGGGGAGGTTAAGGTAAGGGCTAAGCCTGAACGGTCACTCTTAACGACGTGTCATTTGGCGAGAGGCCCGCCTTAATTGAGACAAACTCCGCAGAAGATTCCTAGGGGTAAACGATGCTAGGATTACCAGCGCCATTCCGACGCTCACTGACCGTAAATTCACTGGTCTTATGGCACCCCAAATATAGGCAGGAGAGTAAGCGAAAATAAGTGAGGAACGGATTAGGGACTGATACTTCATTCTGTTATAGTGGGTGATGATAATAGTGTCGAAGAAATACAAATGGGCTTGGTACTGTTACCAGACTTCTTTTCATTGTAACTGGTGAGAATAAGGATGTGTTTAGTACCTATACTAAAATATTTTGTCTGAAATTAAGGATAATTTAAGGCAAGGAATGCAATTTAACTACACGGAGTCGATCTTATTTCAAATAAATGAACTGCAATATGTATTTGTCTGTTAAAAATAACATTGGTGGCATTTTTGACTTTTCGCACTCGCCTCACAAAAAAAAAATTTTTTAAATAATAGTAAGTAATTTAAATTTTAAGATTACTCTAATCTCTTTCATTGACCAATCACATTCGACAGTGATTGTATGTTTCTTAAAATATAATTTTCATATTTTTTTGTGTTTCTGCAGCCTACCAACACATTGTATATAGGCCCTTGAAAATATCGAGAGATGAATAATTTTTCATAATTTTCATGGATATTCCTTCAGAATGATCTAATATGAGGGTTCTTTAGATTAGTTTAGCTGGTGAGAGTAATACCGAGGAATTGACCTATGGGCAAATATAGTTTCAATTAAATATAATTTTTAAATATTTATATTTTTTTAATATTTTTTTTTTGCATATTAAAAACACCTCCTAAAAGAAAAGCTTTTTTAATGTATTTAATATTTTTATCAATTTAAATTCTCTTATTACCAAGGATATGTTGAGTGGGTTTTCGGCCTTAAATTAAATTTACATGGCTCGAATGGTTAATTCGAAATAAAAGGTACGATACTTTAAATATATCCTGTAAATAATAATAGATTAAATCAAACCTAACAGTAATTCAGATAAAATAATACATATAAGCAAAGCTTTTCACAGCTACTGGCAATCTTCTCAATTCTCTATAATGAATTTTCGTTTAAACAGGTTTTTCTAAATTGACTGGATATTTTCAAATTGCCAAATTCATTGGTCCAATATTCACCATCCTCAATATCCCCGAATACGAGTATTTCCCGTTTCGCTATCCCGTATAAAAAGTAAATTGATATTTTTACAAGCCACCTTTTGTGAAATAGCGCCAATCAATCATAAGAATTGATGTGAAGACGACATCCATGCAGCGACCGGCCAAACTATAAGATTACTGCAAAATTGACGGTCAATGATTGATTGAGCCAAGTTAAAGTTCTGCCAGGAACACTATCAATTATCCGCGTTTGCTTCTAGTACGCTTTTTATCACTGGGATGGATAGAGAACATTTTGTGATATTATATAGTATATAAACTTGAGCACTATGACGTAAACGTGAAAACGTATGCCTCGGGCAGAGCGCCATCCACTTGAAATCATAGAGCAACCTTTAAAGAAAAAACCCTAATTAATTTTAATACATTTAATAGATAATATTTTCTGTAATAGATTTAAATTGTTTTGCTATTAGTGTAATTTGTGACATGTATATTTATTTTTAATCCTTCTAATTTCTTTTCTTACTTTTATTGCATTACTTTGGTTTTGATTAATTATTTTTAATTTGTGTCTTGTTTTTTTTAATTGTTTTTTATTTTAGTTTTTTAATACCATTTCCTAATTATTGAGTTTAAATATCGACCCACCTATCTATTTTGGTTAATCATAATCATATTTTATTCGAAGCGATAATTGCATACCTGCCTACTTAAATTATGTTTAAGCTCGTTGTTTTATAATATTATTATTTTATTCTGTTTTTTAATGTTGATATTACTCTTAATTGATTCTCTTTATTTGTATAAATGTGATGTATTTATTGTATAATACTTTATCATTATTTATATAATACGTTATTTTTATCAATTCTTATTGTTGTACTTTTAATAATTTCATAATTTTAAGAGTAATATTAATGAACTCTTTATTTGCAATGTAAAAATAAAATACAAAAAGCTATTTTTTGTTGAGTTGTTCATTAACACTAGTTTTAATCTTAACAAATGTGGTATCTTACACTGGGACTCTATTTGGATGGTTTTCAAATTTTCAAATTTCGGAATTTAGATATTTTTAAAATGCCGATATTCTGAATTCCTTTTTTTAAATTATAAATATATTATTTATTTTGATTTTTGAAATTTTATGAATTTATATGTGTAATTTTAAATTGCAATCGTAATTTTTAATATTTATTGGAAATGAAATGTCTACACTCAGATAAGGATATTGAAAATAAATAACCTGAACCCGAACTTGAATTTAAACATACATGTCGTGTAAAACTCATAACGTACCTACCCATACTAAAGGCCCTACTAATTCTCACAACTTAAAATGGATGTGGGTTTTCGATAGCAATTTGCGTCGACCTAAAAAATAGGATATCGATCTAACTACATACTTCCATAAAAGAACGATACTTTAGCTGATTTTCTAAAGAACGGAACAATTAAACGTTCGACGTAACTTTCACCCTTCAGTTACTGCGACTTGGATGCGGACACCCACCCTGCTTCCGCGGATCAAAGGTTTATCGGTTCCCGGGCCTTTGCACTTAAAAATCTTTTAAAAGTTCCCCATTGTTGTGGTGTGTTTCGCGGTTTTATTTCTCGCTTTGCGCGGCCACTTTGTAATAGCTTTTTAATGTAAAGCAGTTGCCGCGGAAGCGAGGCCAAATCCCTCAGAAGGCTTACAAACTTCCCGACGCTCGGAACAATCCATCCTGGGCCTGAATATTTTTGATGGATATAACACCTGTTAAATGCTGCCGGGAAGACGAAAGACGAAAGTTTGCGGACTGTGAATAAATTGAAAAAATGGGTCACGGACGCTTATGACCTTTTTTCGGGCTCCGAACAAAGCGTACAAACGGGACCCGGTCGCGTTGGTGAAACTGGTTGTACCTCCGTTTGCCTGCACGTCACCTACGATTATCTCAGCCAGTTTTAAGGGTGGGATACAAGCGTGAAAGGCCCAAATAACACATTCGAATAATCAATATAAAAAGTAAAATTACAAAGTTGTATCCATAAACGTTATAGAAATAGTTAAATAGCGAACTAGAGGTTACGATTTGGAATATAACATATTTCTGTGCCAGTTTATATGCGAATACGTTGATAAATCCGCTAAAGGGGCAAAAATCTTTTAAAATTCATTATTATTTCAGTAAAAGAACTCGTAAAAAAATTGTCGAACATAAAAAAAAAACTTTGATTGTAGACACATTAACTGTAGAGTCTGTAAACTCTGTGAGGTTTTGGAATTCGTTTCAAACAGTGTTCCATCTGTATGATTAAATGATTAAGTTTGGCAACAAATATTTTAAATGGGTGAGAATACAATCTAAGCAACATAATTTTTTAACATCTTTACTGACTTTCACCACGTAATTCTCATAGTATTTTGGAGTTTAATAAATTGACACTCTAACCAATATATATTTTGAACCTATCCGTATAGAATTTAAAAAATATATAATATATTATTCCTGCAATTGAGATCCTGCTTCATGTTTTTAGTGTTTGCATGTCAACGACCTTTAGGAAGCCAGTAATTCCATGTAAAATTTTCGAAGTGTGGAAGCATATTAATATATGCCGGTGGCTCATTTAATGCAGGCTTTAATGACAGGCTTTTAGCGCAGTGGAGGGAGGATTTTTTTATAAATACGGATATAATACGGTTAATTCGAAAAACGCCGACCGGCGGGCGTGGCCACCCAGGGGTAAAAGCTATCGTCGGAAAATCTAATTAAATTTCTTTGAAACTTATATGATAGTGTATTAAATCTTACACAATGACTTAGTTTGTAAAATAATATCATCAACGGAATGATATAATTTCATTTCTGGAGAATTTGTACAAAAATGTTATATAACCGTTTTCGAAAATTTGGAACCTTTGGGGCTCGAATCAAATTCACGCTTAATCTGTCTTTTTCTTGTCTTATTTTGGTTTTATTTATGATCGGTCTCTTGCATTAGTTTGTTTTTAAAAAATAAGCATCATGTTTCATAATATCTTTAAATCAAGCTGTGGAATGTTGAAATATTATTTGTAATAAAAATTAATATTTAATAATAATGTCTTTGTGTGGCTTGCAATACAGTTAATGTAATGTTGCTCCAGATCATTTTTTTATTATAACAGAGATATATAAAATAGCCGAGATCGATATGACGATAACCGATGATAATTTAATTACGTGCTTATAGAATTTTGCGGAGGTTCTTTTTGTCCTGGTCAGATCGACCTGGCTTGAAGGTGAACCCGGCGAAATCGTGCCTTCTTATTATCGGCCTCAAACCGGCCAGAATTAAACTTACTGCCAATGGGTTTTCTGTAATTTCCATCATTGGCTGACAGATACCTTCGCGTTAACAGCTAGAAAGAGGGTGTAATGGTATTTCCTAGGTTAAATGAGTACCTCAGCATCATAGCCCGAATATTTCTAGTCAACGCTTTGATTTCACCTATGTTGGACTATGGCAACTGTTTGTACGACAGAGCGTAGGCTTCAGAGAATGCAAAATGTCCTCGTTGGATTTTATTACAAAATCCCACCCAGACTTAAATCCAGTAATGTGTGGATGAACACTGTAAAGGTCTACTGATTCATACAGGGTCGTCGTAAACCTTAACCCTTTGAGGACCAAAAGCTTTGTCGTAGAGTATGAAAATTTATAATACATAAAACTGTTACATAGCTCATGTAAATACCATGTAAATGATGTCAAGTTTTTTGACGATTGGTTCAATAGATTTGGTATAAATTGATGACACATACCTCTCCCCATGGTCCATAAGAGATGCAAATAATAATAATGGATATTATTAAATATGATTTTATTATCTTAGTAAGGGTCAGTACTTACTAAAAATATAAATTTTAAATTTTAAAAGTTGCGATAAATATTTTATTAATTTATTTGTAATCGACATTCGTTTGTTTTATATTAAAAATACGATATATTTAAAGCAGTAATATATTTTTATGCCAATATAAAGATACTGATGACTTAATAACATGGACAATATATAATTTATACATTATTCCTATTCCATAATTTATGAAATGATTTTTGAAATTATTGGACACATATGTCCCATGGTCCTTAAGAGCCCTATCACATATTTTTTCCAGAAAGGCAAGAAAAGTGGATTTTTGGCGTTCTAATTCCAAGAAATGAAGAGATTTCTACAAACTTTAATTACTGAATTACCTGGACCATTTCTTGATGTTGACCATAGCGGCCTTTAATTTTAGATATAACGAATATTATTTACTTATTCAGCCCATTTTCCGAAAGTCGTTATTCGTAAAACGCTCGGAAGGCAAACTTTGAGCTCCTTAATACAGTAATATCACTACAACGAAAACCGTATACTATTTTTTTTTATATCCGTCATGTATTCTTGATGTACACTACGGCTTTATTTTTTCGTTTTTTGACCACATATCCAAGGTATACATTACTTACAATTACACAAAATTAAAAAAAAATCTTCCTGTATCATTCTAATTTTCTCAGAAATAAAATAAGATTCTTATATAATACTTATACTATATTAAAGTTCACTCTTTTAGCAATACGACATAATATAAATTATTGTCATTAGAAAGGAGAAAACACTGCAAAAAACAATTAGAAATTGTGTATATATTTGCTTGCGCAAGAGAAGAGCGCTCAGTGCCGCGGTTTTCTCCCAGGGTTGAATAGTTATTTATTTATTTATTTATTTATTTATCCTATCTTTATAGTTACATCCAAAAAAAAATGCGTTCATTTTTTCAACTCATCTTAAAAGAATACCTACGCTATTTTGTAATAAGGCTCTTAAAGGGTTAACAGACACAGTTGAAATACGAGATATTATAACCAAAATTATTATTAAAGCGGCGCGAAAGGAATAGCTCAGCCTTGTTTAAGTCGCTTCGGATTGTGAACATATTTAGCCATCCTGATAATAAAACCCAAATTGCTAGGGTCTTGTTATTAGGCATAAAGGTGTGGTTTCGTTACTATTACTAACACGCCAATAGGGATTTGGCACATGAATTTTAATCGCGATCTTACTGTATATGCATGTATACTTAATCCTTTGCTGTATATGCCGCAAGAGTATGGAATAACCTGCCTTCCAATATACGCTCCCGGCTGAAGCTATCTGCTCTCAAAATAATATAACCTGATCCTTCGTATATTTTATATTATGTATATGTATAATATGGATATTATGATTAAATAAAATACAAACGGAGCTGCAATGGAATTCACCGACCGGAGTCGGGCCCATCATAATACAATTTTTTACACTTCTAAGGGGTGAGCTGTGGATTCCGGACTAAAGACCGGCTGTGGTAGGTTTAGGACAACTGTATTGCTACATGTGAGCGTCCACCTTACCACCCATTCACTCCCCTTAGAAGCTATAGAATTTGAGATGCGCAAATCGCGGTTTTAGATAATTAATTTAATATGTATTATATTATTGTAAATTATATTAATATGTATAATATGGATATTATGTATCATTTATAATAATATGTATATTATATATTATGTATATATCCTATGTATATGCTTTCATGTATATATTATGTATAATGTCGTTTTCTTTGATACCCATGAAAAATAAAATATAAATGTTCTGCCACAAACAAACGTATTTGCTAACTGCTGGTTGGCTGGAGGATATTGCCGTGTATGAAAATAAGCCCGCCTTTTGTACCCGTTGTGATCAATAAATATGACCTATAATATGATTAAGTATACACGTATACACAGTGTCACAACTATCCATATAAATATCTATTGTGCTTTCTGGACGATCTTCAGGTGGGAGCTGAAAACCCGGTCCTTTGATTAGTGTAGGTACATACCTTTTTGCAGCGTTTGTCGTTTCATTATGTAACTTGTCTAAACTCAACTTTTGTTGAGTTTAGACAAGTTATATAAGTAAATGGCATGTGGTTTTGAATTATTTTTTAAAAATTTTATTTATATATTTCCATAATTCAAGTTACAATTTACAAAAAGAAAATCCTTATTCTAACACAAAAACATTTTCTAATAAGGGTACATATTTTACATAGTTTAGAAAGGAAATTCATCTTTTGACATATCGGTTTACCACCTCACTTAGGTATAAACCTGTGTTGAGGTGGTAGTAACATCTGTAAATTATTTTGAGACGAGAGTGCAAGTCTTATCTAATACGTGAATGCAATTTAAAAATTAAAGTTAAAATTAAAAACAGCAATAAAATTATACAAACTAAATAAAAATTTATGATAATCTACTAAATTATATAAAATAATAATTATTTTTATATATTAGATACAAACACATATAAATATGATATAAACCATATATAAATATATTTTATATAACATATCTGTAATAATATTATATATTGTAAAGCTTCGGAGTTTATTGTAAAGCTTCGGAAGCTTGTCAGTTTATTGTAAAGCTTCGGAGATAGAAATGTATAATGTCTTTGTCCGTACGTCGTGTTCATTTTTAACTCCGGTTGTCTGTATCGATTTTGTCATGTCCGTGAATATTTTGCCTTTTTATTTAGCTGCAAATAAATAAACTGTAAGCCTTTAGTATTTATTCAGACTTGTTTTTGAGTCACCTGATTGCTGCTTATTAAAAAAAAATAATAAAAAAACAATTTATTTCTTTTTTTTCAGGAGAAAGGACGGGTAGTGCCTGTGTTGGTGGTGGTTTCGCTGGCAGGAGTAAAAATATGTCGACCAGAGGATTCTGTAAGTTTCTAATATTTAAACTTTTTTGATAATTTGGAAGATTTTTTTTATTTAGCTATATGTTTGTGTGCATTTTTGTAGCGAGTGCAGATGGCCCATGCGCTGCGGCGTATCTCGTATGCTACTTGTGAACCGGCAAGATCATTATTCGGATTTGTGGCTCGAGAACCACGAGGTCCGCCAGCCAAGCAGTACTGCCATTCATTCACCACAGACACGGCGAAGCAGGTTTACACATTTTTATACCACAATTTAAATCTTTTAGATTTTCAATGGATGCTAAACATTGAATCATACGCCAATTTAGCCTGCTCTTGTTCTGTCAGGGTTCCGACGGCCTCCACGCATGAAGTGCGAGCCTGGGTAGGACTCTGGCCTTATGGTCAGTTTCCCCTAGGAATCAACCTTCTGGCGCTCCTGGACGGTCTGCGCACCGTGCGGCGTAAGCCAATCGACTGTGCACTCTGACTAACAGTCGGGGGAGTGTGGAAGCAGTACTGTTTCCTATAGAGCGGGGGTGGTTGCGGACCTTACGGCGACTGCTCTTGAAATGACCATCGGTCATCCGATCCTGGGTGAACAGCCGGGCAAAGGACGCTGTGGTCCGCGATATATTCGGTAAACACCGTTTCACCGCTTCGTAAGGGAGAGGACCGCGCAAGCGACCTCGAACTCGTAACCAATCGAGAGACCGGAGTAATCTGGTCACAATTGGAAGTAAGGGCGTGAGTGTCGGCCAGCTGGGTAACATTTCTGGCTATCTTGCGGTTAAGGCGTTGGCCTCTTACGGGCTTGTGGCGTAGCTAGACGGTGGACTGTTTCGTCCTCAAGTCTTCTACGCTCACTCCAGGGAGATAGAACGACTAATCGTTAAAACTTCCTGGGGTGACGGGCTCGCCCGCTGTAGTCGGCAACCCAAGTTGTTCTTGTTCTGTCTACCAAGTTTTGAAGTCGTGTTACTTCTCGAGATATACTTTTAAAGGGGTATTCACTTTTCATGCCACCGCCCGCGACCTGGAACAGCATTTTGGTATCATGCGGAGGTTTTCTTTTATGTTTAGTAGGTTAGGCTATAATCTGTGAAGCAGCAATATATATCTTGTGAGATAGTTTGTGAAATGTTTTGTGAGATAGATAATGAGTTTTGTTTTGTGAGATACACGACGCATAAACTTTAAATCCTTCTTGAACCTTAATCGATGACAAACATGGTAAATATATCGTTGCATAGAACGTCTTATTGAGGTGTTTCGAAGCATTTTTCCACAATATTGCATTAGCCGAGTCTTTAACGAAGGGGCCTATATTGTCCCGTATCACTCGCCATCGGTACCGCCGTAAAGCAGGACGCCGAAAAATACAATAAAATATATTTATTATTTACCATCGCCGTCCACTACTGAATCCGAACTGACGAACTGGATGAACAGAAGATCGAATGTTCAGTGCTACCGGCATTTGTTTTACTTTTGCTCTATCGGGCATCAATTAAAGGAACGTACCGTGGGGTGAGGTGGATTGGCCGATCATTTTTGAGTGCAGACCCGTGTTTCGCCGCCCGCAAGCGACTCCCGCCGCTATAACTCATCTGGTATGTTTGCTCTGCGATCGCTGCTACTGCTGCCACCCTGCCTACTCTATTAATTACGGTAGCTGTGTAACCCGTTCCAAATGATATGTCCGGAATAAAAAATGCCTTTGGTAGCGGTTGGTAGGGATGTGCAACGGAACGAGTCGTAATCGATTATTTACAATAAAGAATTCCAGAAAAAATAGATTTAAAGAGATGCTCCACTTACTGTAATTTAAAAAAAAATGTTTTTAAAGCAGATCAAACATTTTTCAAAATCCAATCTAGGAGTGACCCAAAGATCACGCACATATGTCATTTAATGACTTGAATAACTTCACTTTAATAAAGTCACTTTAGTAACTTCAGTGTTATAATCAAAAAGGTTATAATATTAATATGCTTTGTTTCTATACAATGCATAAAGGCCAAGTCACAGGTAAACGGAACTCATTTTGAGTGTGATATTAGCATTCTTACAAGTGATTCTACTATACAATTTATATGGTTAGGCACTAATTGGTAGCCAAAGACTCAAAGGACCGATGTAAATAAACATTTATTCCGCAATAAGTATGTTCTATGTAGCGAGAAATCCATAAAAGTAATTCGATAAAAATGCTTACTTAGGTTTTCCTGAAAAAAAATCGTTGAAGTGGTATAAAATGAAAAAAATTGCTAATATAGAGTCAAGGAGTTGAAGAACACTTTGAATGAGTAACTTTTTCAATTTTACTCCCATTTTTAAATTGGGAAAATCAAAAAATTGTTTTTTCCGGGGCTAAAAAAATGCTGATTTTTCCAGAAGAACTAATGTGCTATCATAATTTTGTAGTCTTTTTAATAATTTCGTCCAATATTTACTTACAAATTGACACCGAAATATTTTATTAAACGGAATCTGAAATGTCATTATTTTCATTTTGGCTCGTTGTTATGCATATGTATATCGCATATTATTAAATACTTTTATTATTTCTGCATATGTATATCTTATATTATATAGAATATTATTTAATAAAGCTGTAGACCTCTGTCTAACATAATCGTAAAATGAAATCGAAGAATATCGCGATTGTTTGACATTATAAATAAGATAAAAAGGAAATTTGCGCGTGAGGTTTGTAACACCCGACTGCCCTTATGTTTTTTTACTTTATTGATTTTTTACAAATAGATAAATGTACAGAAGAAGGGCATAATTATAAAACGTGCTGGTGTAACGAATGAAACCTATAGCCATTGGGTCATCGAGTACCTAACTGAGCAAAAACTCCCGTATTTAGAGAAGCTGATATTATACTTATGATATTGTTTTTCCGCGAGTTGACAGGCAATACGTTCGGTTATATAGAAAAAGTTCGAAACATTCTAAAGAACTATTAATGATTTAATTTTACTGAAAATATTAGTATCATCTGTTTTTCATAATTTCAATATTTTGCAGTCGCGTAATATTGTAATAGCAGAAATTAAAGAGATCCCATAATGGAGCCCTGGGGAAATCCGATGGAATTTTAGAGAACTTTGATTTATATTCTTTCTTGTGCAATAACAGATTGAGTTCTATTCATGATAAATGCGGAAATCCAGTGGTTTTACACCCATAATATTGAAAAACTGCATTTTATTGAACAAATCTCGAAGCCCATCTATTGCGTGGTAGTGTTTAATCGTACTGTGAATGCAATGGCTATTGAAATGAAGAATAAATGCTTTTAGCGTCAGTCGCATTTTCGACGGAAGCCATTATTGCGAACGGACATCCAATTATTATGCAATTCTTGAAAGATTTAATGGCCATTGTTTGCTGTCCGGAGAAGGAAGCCGTCCAAAGAAACCGTTGTATAATAGGCATTAAAGAAAGAAAATTATAGAAAAGCTTTAAAGGAGTTAAGAAAAGGTTTTTTGCAGCGTTGGCATAATTCTATCTATGAACGTCACTCCGTGTCTTATGTCATTTTATACCTCAAGAGGTAAGAACATGCCTATGATGGATCTTGGAGTGAGTCCAGTTTGATATGTGAATTCGCTGGTATTACAATATTAATGTGACTTATTTTGCAATTTAATAGCAATAATATAATATAGAGGTGAAAAACAAGTAAATATAATAAGAAGAATAAAAAAGACGACTGCCGTTACAGAAACTATTTTTTTGGATTTATAGTTTATATTACGTTTTTCTATTAAATATTTGTGGTTTATGTACATATCCATATACGGAGTGAGTTTTAATTAACCCTTGATATCGCGGGGGTAAAAATTTAGTGTCACTTCTGCCCGGGACAGTTTTGCGCGTAAAGTCGATGGCCTTGAGAAAAAACGACCATAACTTTTAAACCACTATACGGATCGTAAAAAGAATAACTGTGAAATGATCGCATTGAAATTTGAAATATAAAATATGTACAACATTATCTCGTAAAACAATTAAGATAATAATGAATAAATATTACAAAGTTAGCACAGCGCGGAGCGCCCTAACCAATATTGATTAGATACCATTTTAGGCATTTATAAGCGTCTAACCAAGAATGGTTAGCTCAAATAGAAAGGGTTAACCGGCATCCTTTAAGGGGGTTAAACATTACGAGCAAACTATACAACTTTTGAAATAAACATTTTTGAAACCACAAAATAAAAATAAATAACGAAGATTAAAAAAAAATAGTTTTTTTATATTTTGTTTTTTTGAATATTTGAAAAGTTGAAGAACTTGACAGTTAAATAAAATTATGACGTGCGTTTGATCGCGCTGTGCCATCTATCGGTAGGTAAAATATCGCTAATAAACAATATTAGCGATATTTTACCTTCAGCAAGATGGCGCATCATGCTCAACGCTTTTTATACCATTATTCAAAAATATATTTTTTTCAATATGAAAAAAGCTCTTACAAAAATCTTTTTTTTTTGTCTTTTTGTGACATTTTTTTAATCAAAAGTCGCTTACTTGTTTTTACCGATTCACCCTCTTCAAGGATGCCGGTTAATTAAAGCTCATCCTGTAGATATATGTATATTTCCGAAATTTACTGAATCAGAACTTTTATTTGACACTAAACACGATATATTTACGTTAATGTATTGACATTTAGACATTTGGACACTTAGACAACTACTTACATAACATTTTGACAATTAAGGTAGCTCATGACACTCCGCTTAACATAACGATTCTAGCAATATCACAGACTTCTAAATCGGTTGAAGCGTTTAATAGTTATGGTGGAATAAAGAAACGAAAACATTCATAGATGAACCCTGAACACATTTCACTCCTTTTTTGTTGTGCAATTATGTAACAAGTGCACTTTATTGCTTAAGAACGCGACGAAACTTCACCTTTAGTCGATAAATTCTCAAATAAATTTTTATTCGAACAGCTTTTAAAATTATAGGAGCTACAAACTCAATGTTTCAGTGTGAAACGCGATCGAAATAAATTTAAGACAAAATGCACTAAGTAATTAAAAAAATCCTTAGAGCAATTAAAATGAACATCACGAATTCTGTATCAATTTTGGTGCATTTTTCGACTTAATTTTAAGCGAATGAATGCAATTAGATCCATGATCCATACAGAAACCAAATATGAAAACACCCACATATAACGTGATTTTGTGTCTGTTCGTGTAATGAAGTTTCACATATGATCCATGAGAAAGAATCCATCGGCTAAGAGACGTCTTCGGTAGATGTATGTATCAGTGTTGTTTTCTTGCTATTTCCATCGGTTCGGGGACAGCGGCGGTAGAGGCGCACTCGCCCCCTCAACTTTGCAATTTTCCCGAACCGACTCAGTGTGTGGCTTAGATACTCCTCTTTCCAATCATATTATATGGAATTTTAAAGTATTTTCGACACTTATTTGTATTTTGTTAAGAAATATTGTCCAAAGTACCCTTAAGTCGATTGACGTTGACAACTTTGTCTCGGAGGAAATAGTTTAGGGGTTATTAGAGCAAGAAAATGTAACATGTATACATTTTTGTTATGATACAATTTTTCATCCTTGATGATGATGATGAATATTAAGCGTGGGGTTGGAGGAGGAGGGGGGACAGTTGTCTAACCACTTGCACTTGGTCCTTCGTTAAGGACCATTATAGCTTACCCCATAAAAGGTCAGTACTTCCAGTGCAATCAGTCTACCTGAGGGACGTTTAACAGAGCCGACGACACACTCTCGAAATCAGCACTCATCGGCCATTGCCACATCATTTGCGGCTATTACTTTTCGCTCCCGATAGCCAATTCTCGTAGTCACGCGCACTCCACGTGCTCCGCTGATTCTATTCCGCCCCACAGCCCCTGTATATGGAGTCTTCCACTATCTCAAGTGTATGAAGATGTTTGTTGAGCCGGTAGTGCGCTATTAGCAGTCCAATCGTTTTTCATATTGTTCCTGGAAAGTCTCAAGCAGTGTCGAGTTAGTCTGGAATTGGGTTCCCTATTAGCATGCCTTTCTTGTCACAGAATTGTTCCCCGTCACCTTTCTTTTACCAAATCTCTGGTTTTGTCTCGCAGTGCGGTACTTGTGTATCCCTCTGCCACGGCATAATCGGCTCCGGCGCAATTGGGGGATTAACTGATTTCGGTCGTGCGAGTCTGTCCGCCTCTTATTACCCCTGACTGTTTCTGCCTGGCTTCTTGTGCGATGCTTTAAAGAGTCTCGTGAAATTCACCTTTTGGTCTCTATGTAAGTGTATGTGGATCGCGGGTGCTATAGGCACCAATGGTAGAAAATAGGTAGGTCGTTGCCTTTAAGGTTTTCTCCTATAATCTCACCCGAAGCCATAATTATTCCTAAAGCTTGAAGTCGAAGAATCGAGGCGGGACGACCCAATGTGTCACTCTTATATCTTACGAGTATAAACACGCTACGATCTCTTCCTCTGTATTGAACCATTAGTCTAGTATATGTTTCGGTTTGGTTTTAAAAACGATTCTGTTCAAAAAAAAACAAAATACGGGCCATTATATGTTTTAGTTCCCTTTTGGTATTCAATTCAATTTCGATTGTTTTTTCTCGAGTGAATATATAGAGTGCACTCGAATGCCGATATGAGTTCGCTCGATGGCAGTATCGTGGTGCGGTGCGGTGTGCGGTGCTATCCCAAGCCCAACCCTTCGTCGCCACACACATGGTCACCGGGCGCCCGCAGCCGCTCCGGCCTGCGCTGCTACATAAATGGAAGCTATAAACTTAATTGCCCCTACAACCGCGGAATAGAACTGATGAAAAATCGACCATCCCGCTTTTAATTATTTATACACTGCGCACTATTAAATAAGGACGTACTTGTTGAACGACTCTTGGTCGTTCGTATCTACGGAACGGTAATTGAATAATCGACTCGGGCTAACTTTGATGCGAAATAAAGCCGGTCAACAGCGAGTTTTACTCTCGCGCCGAAGGTTCCAACCTTTCGAAAGCGGTTCTTGATATGAAACATTTTAACACAATTTGATTAGAAATGGAGTTTTAGCTGTTCATTGATATTGACATTTTATAAGCGTATTTTTTTCCATGTCTGCTACCTTTTTGTAGAACCATCTATGCTACCCAGTGGCACCAGGCATCCAATTACTGGCCGCGCATAACGCTGCTTAACATTGGATGCTACATAAAGTCTCTGGCAGATAGCTAAACGAAAGACACTTCGTTATTTTTAAGGTTCCTAGCAAGAGAAAACCATGCGCTAATGGTAATATCGACATAGTGACTCTAAACACTCACCCTATAAGTCGACAGTTTTTAAAATAGTCAAACCAAATTATCAGCGACCACGTAAATCAAAATGCATATATTTAAATTTTGGTCCGAGTTTGCTCCTGTTTCAACCGGAAGCGTAGCAAGGATTATTCGCCAGATTAAGTCCGAGGCCGTGGGGAATGATGGATTCAACGTAGATTTGCTATCCCGCATTGGCAACGCAATACTTCCAATTGTTGCACATATTTTAAATTTCTCTCTCATATTCGACTGCTTGGAAGAGAGCGTTTGTAATTCCGCTCCCTGAAACTTCGATTCTGCAATACCTTGCGGAGTTTTGCTCAATATCTATTCTTCCCGCATTATCCGAAGTCTTAGGATATATCGTTTACTCCCAAATGTATGTATATGTCGCGCGTCATGTTCTCCTTAATCCCGTTCATTCGGATTTCCGAGTTAAGGTTCGGGGTTTCGACATAGGCCTACATAATGTTTGATGACGGACGTAAGACAATGGATCAAAAACAGCTCACATTATTTATTCTCTCGGACTTTAGCAGCGCATTCAATACTATCGAAGTCGAACTGCTTGTTGCGTTGCTACAAACACGCAATCTCTCTGATACCGCTTAATTTGTTTGACTCATATTTTAGAGCAGGGCAGCAGCGTCTAAAAGTAGGCGATCGGATGTCAAAATGCAATATAACGACGGGGGTCGCACAAGGAGTTTAATTTCGCACCATGCTTCATTGTTATATCCAAGTATATCATAGCTACCTTTATTAATTAGTTTATTCCATGAATATACCGGTCTTTGGCTATTTCGTTTATCTGATTATTCTAGCATTTTCTTCATTATGTAGATTTGGCTATCCTTATATTCTTCTCAGTTTTCCTTTTCTTAGTTTCCTTTACTACTTTCGTTTCCAGTTGTGTGTATTTATTCATCGTTTGTCTCTGTATTCGTGTATTGCTCTTTGATCTCGGTATCGATCTTTTAAGCTCGAGATTTCCTGAAGAGTATCTTGTTACTACCGATCGAAAACGGAATGACTCTCGTTTTTCGTGAGGTCATCGGAAAATTATCTCGGTTTTCGCTTATAAATTCCTTATCCATCGGCTTCCTGAGCAACATTCACAATTTCTCCAGCTTTAGTATTTTGTTAATCGTCTCCTACTTGCTTTCGTTGCAAGAGGATATTATGTTTTTCCTTCATTTTATTTTAGTTTCTACGAAAAAGTTTCCTTTATTTTATCTCAGTTTCAAAAATCGATGGTCCTATAATTTCATTGATTTTCCAATGAATATTGTATAGAATTTCTGTTTACTTTATTGGCCGTATTACCTCTTGATTACAACTAGTTAACTTTACGCCTGAATGTGAGATACTAAAAATCCAAGTAAAGTTGTCCATGAGAGAAAAATTCACATTAAGCCGTTTCTCGCTGCTTTATGTTCGTTGAGGCCAGGCCTTATCGCATAGCCAATAACTTTTCAACCAATAATAATAATATATACTGCATTAAATGACTCATCTAACAAATTAAGTATTTTTATAACGATTAATTGATTACTATAAAAAATGTTTTAGTTTTAAAACTAGTTTTGAAGAAGGCGTGGTTTTAGCCCATATATAAATAAATAACAAACGTACCACTTTGACAGATGCGCCAGTCGACAGTTGGGCGGTGTCGACTAAAACGGGCGAACCCGTCACCCTAGGCTGGTATAATGATTCAGTCATGGGATAAGTGTAGAAGACAATGGACAATCCACTATTTAACTCCGCCAACTGACCCGCGAGAGACTAACCCTTTCCGTCCGGCACAGGATAGTTAACCCAGCTGCCAGACCAAGCGCCCTCGCTACCAGTTATGGCCAGAATTCTCCAGCCTATCGACTGGTTACAGGTTCGAAGCCGCTTGCCCAATCGTCTCTCTAGTGTAGCAACCGAATCTATCGCGGACCACGGCATCCTTTGCCCGGCTTTCCCCCGGTATCGGGTAGCCGAATGGTCGTTTCAAGAGCGGCTGACACTAGGTAAACCATCGACCCCGCTCTATAGGAAACAAACCCCTTTCCAGATTCCCCTTTACTATCAGTAGGAATACACAGCCGATTGACTGACGCCGCACGGTGCGCAAACGGCCCAGGAGCGCTCGAAGAGCGATTCCTAAGGGAACTGGCCCGCAGTGGCCTAACTGCAACAGGGCTCATTAGTGCCAGTCGACAAAACAATATCGATTTCCAAAGAGGAAATTAAAAAAAAAATGTGATTGCTTCAGTTCTTTCGTTATAAAAGTGTTCAGTCTGCTGTCACTTGTTCAGTCCCCTTTTTATAGATATTTATTTTCTTTAGAGTTTATCGAAAGATGACCTTATGAACAGAGAAAACTAAATTAGAATAGGCATCTAAGTGATTTATCGCCATCTAAGAGTCGGACAGAATAGCCACTTAACACTTAACTCGCTACTGTTCAGCCCCCTTTTGAATATATTGATGATATTACACATAAGACGCTCTAACGGCTAGTGCAAACCGGATAGATATCCGTATAGCGATTCTTAAGTTTATCGCAATCAAACAGGTAGACAGACAGACAGGAGCTTTTTGTTGGCTTGATTTATAATTCTTTAGATTAAATAAATATAATATTCCAGCAGAAAGCCTACAGAATAGTTTTTATATTAAAGTGTGTTTCTTTAATTTCGCCTTATATTTCCGTTCTTATTAAATTAAGGAAACAATAATCGTTATTGGGACAATATTAATGCATAGGAGAACCTCTCTTTTAGGGATATTGACCCGAAATAACCTAGCGTAACATATATGTCACACCTATCAACACATTAATAATTTAAATCTTGAAGCAGTCATTCATAAAACCAACATTTTATGTTTACGTTTCGAAAGACAAGTCATTGCAGATATCTCATTTATCGTACCGCCACGAACGGTTCGATCTCTTCGTACTTTTGAAGTCCCTCAGGTCAGCACTAGCTACGCCCAAAACTATTATGTACCGTTTGACGACCACATACAATGGTCGATTTCAAGATATCGCATATGGTATTTTACATGAGCCAACCTAGATTCAGCCATGTTCCCCCAAACTGGAATATCCCATCCCACTTGTCCACAACTGGGCTTGCAGCTTTAGGCAGAGTTGACAGAGTCCATTCCGGGTTAGTCCTTCTTCGAGGCTACCGGATGGCAGCTGAATCGTGAGTTAAGCCGACCTAAGATTAACAGGCAGGTCACCAGGCCCAAACTGCACGGAATTATTAGTAACCAAAGATATCATGAAAAGGTGCTTTCGGTCGAAAATCAGTGCCAGGCTGCCCTAGACTGACCCACAATCGAGCAACGATATACTTACGCAACCGCCGACTTACCGGTGTTCGTTTAACAGCAGCTCCATCATGACCGAGAAGTGGTGGTTTTCAAGTGGACAGTAAGATACAAAGTGCTGGGGAAACACCTGATAGGTACATCATAGACTTACCGCTGGTCCGCAAATAACATTTCAGTGCCACTGTATTTCGAACAACTGTCTTATAATTCATACATTTCTGTAGGATTTTAGGCCTCCTTAAAAATACTCTAATGTGGTTGGAACTTATTTTTATTTTTATTACTCTTATCTGCTTGGTACCTATTTTTATTATGATTATTTATTTTTGTCCTACCCACCTTTCCGCGATGCTCCGGGATTATTGGATTATAGATGTTTTAAAAAAATGCATATTTTCCATAGCCCAGTTGATTCATATCGGCCGCCAGCAAACGGCGAAGCTCATCCGTCGAAAGCACCGCTCGGTGGGGTACATTCCACAATTCCACGCGCGGATGGATCCGTCGTTCGTAGCGATGGAATCAGTACGATAATAATAGTACGATAATATGATCACGACTTTTTATACATTTCAAAAATCAGTGCTTAGGTTGAGCAATTCCAAACTATTTTGATAGATACTTTCCTAAAAATCTTTTTTTGGAAATATTATTATCTCGATGTACATCAGCTATAACAAAACAAATGGTGTCCTTTGGGAGATAAAATCTTTTTTATTGTCTCAAGAAAAAAATGACATGAAGGCTTTTCACTGCAACGTTTTCTATTTTTTTTAATTTTTGTTTTATTTATTTTTCAATGATCGTTTTCCCAAAATTATTTCATATTTCGGTCCTTGAAAACCTAAACCCCTTATGAGAAAGCATTCAGAATGCTGTAAAAACATTTAAATGAAAACTATTTTCATTAAACATTTAAACATTTAAATTAAAACTATTTTGTCGTCCAAGATAGTATGCAATAACAATTATGCATACTATCGTCGTGGAAGTATTTTGTCGTCCAAGATAGTATGCAATAACAATTATGCATACTATCGTCGTGGAAGATAGTATGCAACAATAATTAGGAATGATTAGATTCTTTTATTATTTTTTTTGTTTTTATTATAATATACTCGTTAATAATAATTTAGTGACGTAATTTTTACAAATATAATAAATGGCATTTATTTGTTTTGATTGAATCACAGTTAAATAATATAACCGTTATAATGTAAGTATGTACTCGTCTAATTATATAAAGACATATTTATATTATTATAAAAAAAAACATTGCTGAGTATTTCTATGAGTTAATACTTTACTTTCACAAAAGTAAATAATTTTATTAATTAATTATCTGCGGACGTTTTCATCGTGTGACGTCACATCCCTTGAGAATTTATTCGTTTGCCTTATTGAAGGGAGACATATTACAATAGCTCCTGTGGGGGACTCTTCGCCACTCTTAAACTAATTATGTTTATGGGCACTATATACATTGGTACAAAAATACATTGAATGCTTCTAATATATTTCTCCAAGTTACATTTAAAATATACTTGGGTTTCTCTAAAAATAATATGCTTAGTGTAGTGTGTACGAGCCTGCCTTATTAGAAAATATTGTTTTACGACTGGTTTAGGTTATGTATGTCTAATGTAGTAACATAGAATTTTAAAATAAAAGAAATGGATAGAAGGATATATTCAAAACTTACAAGCTATTTTTTCATAGTAACCTAAAGACGACTTGAATCTTAATAGAAAATTATTATTATGATATTTTTAATTATGGCGTTTTATATCATTTCATAATTTTATGTCAATACAAAGAAATAGATTTAATTCATATATTGAGTGACGTATCTCCCTTCCGGAGTACCTCTTCAAGTATTTGTATTTTTTTTTAGAATTCCCCTTTAATTTTCGCTTGAGGTTCCTAAGTAGAATTTTCGAATCAAGAAGTTTCGCCAACTTCCTGGCAAACCCTTGCGGATTTCTTTGCCTTAGAACTAATATTTTATTGAACGATTTTATTGAACAAAATATAAAAGTGTGGTCTCGAAAATATTACATAAGATCATATAAGGGCGGCGCGCGTATGACGAGCAGCATCTGTGAGTGGATACATATTAATCACCGCAAATAGGCTTATTACCGTCGACTGCTCGCTGGCGACTGCTATTGCACTGTCGACTGGTCACCGGCGACTTAGTCTTATGCTGGTTTTCGTCTCACCAGTGGCATTACTAAGCCGGTGCAGCCGGTGCGGCTTACAGTAGTACGAGAGCCCAAAATGGAACTTCTATTTTTATCGACTTCTATTACTGGAACTTTTATAACTAACCCTTTCCACCAACATTTATAGGTGGAGAAATATATTTCAGTAATTCAATTAACATAGGAACAAATGTTTCAAACATTGTCCCACAGCAATGTTTCTATGTGATTCCACGTGTCCCGCTGAAGTTTTTGGTAACTTCCTCTGCAATATGTTCGAGGCAATGCTCCCAAATGAATACGCCGATTTATAATGTACCTTCAATATAAATATGTAATGTAGCTAGGTATAAAGTAATTAAATCCTATATAAGAGTAAGTCGAGGGAGGGGCCTTTTGTTCACTTTTGCACCGGGGCCCTTTATTTTTAATTACGCCACTGCTTTTCACCCTGGTCATCGGCGCTGATAGGTAATACGTATGTATTACTACAAACGTTTCTAAGTAACGCTGATCGCTCAGCGCTGGCGAGCGACTGCGCTGAGCTGTGCGCGGCCGTATGGGGCCGCACGTCAGTTCCGCTGAACACTCGGCTTCGACGCGCCACCACAGCCAGGAAGCGTTTTCGTTTCGCGCGGAACGCACGCGCTAACGAGTAGTCCTATATAGTCACTTGGCTGGTACTGGGCGTCTGATCGACGAAGTACGTATAATAAAATGCATGTGCCACTTTTCCGATGTATTTAATATACGTAAGAAAAATCACGATAAACTTTTACACGACATGCGACGTCTTTTCTTTAGCAGACGCTATGTTGTGTCCTAAGTAGTACGCGGCAATAATTTTCATCATTGATTTAGGCATTGCATGCTAAAGCGACTCGAGCTGACAGGTCGGCGCTGACTAACTACGCGCCGGCCGCCAACGCTTTCGGCGGCGTGAGAAGAAACCCAGCTAGCCGAGCGGTAAGTGTTTCTTCCGGCGGTCGGCCAGCCGGTTTGTGCATTATCACTACGCGGTGTGTCGTCAAGTCGCTCGGGCGACCGGAGACATAGTGTTACCTATTATGTGTTACTTCACAAGTGCCGGGTGAATTCACCCGGAATCGGCCCGAAGCAGGGCAGTGACCGTTGTGTTGCAGGAAAAAATACCATTTCACACGTGGCGAATAAATCTATCCGGCATCGGAAGGAACGAAAACTGCCGGGTGCCTACCGATTAAGTTAACTGAATCCTCCGGCGTCGACTTCGGATTGACTTCGATGGGATATGGAATGGTATTGGCTCGCACACACGTGTCGGGTCGATAGTCAGCTGGTGAGGTGCGGAGGAAGCGATCATATAAGGCGCCAGTGTGACAATTAAGGCGGTAGTCAACTGTAACAAGTATTTCAGAGTCATGGCTCTGTATAACATTCTACAATTTGTCGTAACTCGTAAAAAGATGATACAGACAAAAATATCGGGTTATGTTCAAATAAGTCACAATTGCATAAAAGGCCCTACTTGGGCCCTAATAGGATTCATCCAATCTATTATATGCTTTTTTTGGTGGCGGCGATGCCGCGGTCGCAACAGGAGCCGATTAATTCGATTACGATCAATCGCCACATCGGGCACAGAACACACTGCAGGCCTCTGCCGGGATGGGTCAGAGAAAATCGTCCGGAAAACAGTTAAGTGTGGCAGCTATATTAACCGGCGCCGGCCCGATGCCGGATGAATATAAATGGCACGTCTAAATATACAAAGACTATAGAAATATACAGTCGCGATCGGCCGAGTTGCCGGCGACCTGTCGATAGCGAGTAAGGCTTCTTGTCCTCTGCACGTTTTTTCAAAGTACGGTGTGTTATCCGCGCCGTAAAAGAAAACGTGACCTGTTGTCCACTGCGCGGTTTTTTCGCCGTACGACGCTTTAGGTACCTACATATATATATATTGTAAACAAATTCAAAGTGGCGCAATAATTGTCCGCCGTGAAAATGTCCAATTCCATGGACAATATCTCATACATTTCCATATAACACGTTTAAATATGATACAATTAATGTCTTGCATAATTTGTATCAATAATATTGATACAAATTTCCCCTTAAATAAACACGTCTCGCCGAGATGGAAATGAGGTGCATACAGCGGCGGTGCGCCGTGCCGTGTTTTCGCAGTATCCGTGAACAAGCTTCCATAGTTTTCCATACTCCACTGGCGACACGTCGAATTAATCGTAATTTTTTACGGCGAAAAAAACGTGTGGATAATGGGGCTAATGAGTGGAATGACGAATTTGACTATGGCAATAAATGCAATACACTTTTTTTTATTTTATCATACGGAAACTCAATTTTAATAATGCATATAATGTTAATGACGCATTAGTCGTGAAAAAAAAATTATGAATCTGAGTTCAACCACTTCTATTAGATAGGCTGATGTGCTGGGATCCTTGTATTTTATCGAAGTACGATAGTTTCAGTGTATCATAAATGTGCCAACTCTAAGCGAGGCCGCGGTCGCGGAGGCAGCAAGCATTCTGGCATTCGCTGACGAACAGCCGGTCCTGTTCGGTGCGCGTGTGGCGCGCTCGATGCTGGCTGCAACTGACAGACGCGTCAGTTTGCTCTATCGGTTTTATTTTTTAACAATCGCATACGATACGATTGATATCGCCAACAAACAATCGAATGCCAAAAAAAACGAGTATCCATTGTACAACACTAGGAAAGCGCAAAGTTCGTAATCGTTGTAATTTGTGTGATTGTTCATCGAACTTTCTTACATGCAATGAGAATATGATACGTGCTTGTGGTGTAATTCGTTTGCATGTAACGGTTCGAAGTGATGGCGGAAAGTTCTTTAACAGTGTTAAAATTTGTGTGCAAAAACTATTGATCCACGATAGATAAATATCAACATTAGTTCTCGAATTGGTAGGTAAGTTCTAAATTAATTAATTGTTATTTTAAATGTAACAATAGAAACATTAATAAACATGTTATGGTCAAGTATGTGTTTCGGTTTAGTGTGCGATTCATTCCATTTATTTTTTGCTTCTTCGTTTCGTTTCGTTCTTCCCGCTTAATTTCCATAACGACATCCGCTTCCGTTGCCCACCATTGTCATTACATTTCTTTATGCACATTCTGCGCGAAGCTTTTGTTGTCTCATTACACACCACAATTGTTTACTTTTATAGTAAATAATTTGCAAATTGCGCTTGTTACAGTTATCCAATAAAATATATTTCAGTATACTTCCTCGTAACACATATTGAATGAGTTAACAAAGGCCCTTCCGACTTATTTGTTTTTTTTTACGGAGATTAAAACTCAATGTATGGAAAACATTCAGATGGAAAACATAATACATTTTTTTTGTATATGGCAAGGCAACTAAGTATGTGGCTTACTAGGTTGCGTTAGATAAATACAATAAGCATTTTATATAAAATATTGAGGGACCTAAAACTAAAATAACGTACCTAGGTACTTAAGTGACAAGTAAATAGTGCATTCCATGAGAGCGGTACTGATAACCATATACTAGTAGTAACAAAATCTATATTTTAACATATTAGTTACTATCTATACTAACAACATATTAACGTTCTTAAAAACATATCCTAAAAAAAAATTAAAAATGGATAGTTAGCCAAAGACCCAAAATACTAAGTAAAAAATCATTTAAGCGTATGTCATAATCTGAAATCCATAGACGAAATTCTTAAAAATTCTCAAAAAAATGGCTATAGAGATATAAAAAAATAATTACCAGTAATTAAATAAAATTCATCAAAAAATCACTTGGTTGATTTTAATACAGAGTTTTCTATTTTCGCTTAATAATTCTGCTGAATTTTACTGAAAATTTAATGAATTTTAAAAGATTTCCAATTATTCAAGTTTATCTTAAGACTGGGAAATTTCTTTCTTCTAAACTCTTTCTTTGAATAGAGTTTAATCTGTTCAAAGAAATGATGTACGCGAAACTGTAAAAATGTTATTTTTTTTTCTCATTTTAATTAATTAACATAGGTTCATCTTACATATCTACCTACGTAAGTTTTCATAAACCTACGCAATCATTTTTTAAAAATAAGCACTTACATAATATATTTTTTACGCCATGTATTAACATGTCCGCTACATGTTTTACTTGATTTAAGTATACGTATTGATTAGCTTCAACTCTTAGCTTCAAATTTTGGTAACCATTAGATTTGACACTGCTATTAGGGTCAAGTTGCGTTTCTTCGAAATTGCATTCCGACATTTCTGCTTGTTCACATACATTATTCCATTGCAACATGTTGTTCTTGGCGATGCACCGTCACTCACCACCTGCTCGTACCCGCCTAATTGTTACTTTTAATAAGCACCACTTGGTGAAAGGCTGGTTTTCTCCCGGACTTATAAAGCGTTCCCTCGATCGTAATGTACAATATCATGGCCGCTAAGAGGCATTTCTCTCGCAGCGGCCATTTCCGTGGCCCTGTGATTACTGACGTTGCCTCGTGACTGGATATCGCAAGGAATTCGTTTAGAAATCAATTTAATTCCCTACTATGTGGTCCTCTGCGAGCCATTAGCCACGCCCTCATTTACGAATGCTATGTTGTTGATGCATAGTTGCATGTTGAAGATGCATAGTTGAAGATGATCACAAAGACCAAGTATATGATAGTGAATAAGGTGTCTCAATCATGGCTTGAGAAAGCTTACCATATATTTTACCTAGGATGTAATTAAAACTACAACTGGGACATGAGACACAAGGAGATTGAAATTGCCATCGAAGAAGCTGGAGCTACTTTATTTAATTTTTAAAAGTTATCATGCGAAATAAATCTTGGAATCCATCTAGGATCTGAAAATCCATCCTATTGAATGCTTCGCATTCTATAATATTCATAAAGTTGGAAGCTAAACACTAATAGACACAATATTGAGAAAACTAGAAGTTTTCGGGACGTGGGTCTATCGGAGATACTCTGTGTAAGCTGGTTGATAAGCTGTGAGATACTCTGTGTAAGCTGGCTGTGTAAGCAGGTTGATAAGGTCAGGACTAAAGATTGCTATAGATTTTAAGCAAAAATACAAGTATGCTGACGATAATTAAAGATCCGCAAAGTCGCCCAGGTTATGAAACATCTAGAACGATACGACATATTGCATTTCATTATACAAGTCAAAATACCTGAAAAGAGAGGTCAGGATATAGAAGAACATCCTGACCTGTAGAAAGTGTAGAAGAATATGTAGAAGATGTAGTCTTAAGAATACGTGTAGAAGAATACACGAAGAATATTTATTTATTTATTTATTTATTTCTCAGGAAAACATACAGCGTTGCTTTCAACAATTTTACATAGGTGATGGTAACAATGAATGTAAGGTCGTTTACTTATTTTCAACGTTTTACAATAAATGATTAGCAATTTTAATTAATTTTATTTAAACGTCAAGGATCGGGAGGAGTAGTGATTGGAGGAAAATGGCTTGTATTTTATACATACATACATGAACATACATACACAAATACATACATCAATAAAATGCGTACGTATAAAATTAATACAGAAAATAAATACATACATACATAAGTTTACAAAAAATAAATATTAAATAAACTCTGTGCTCATTTTTTATTGTTCTATATAATTCTATTATAAAATCAGATTTATTATATAAATTAATACCTATATGTTGGAACCTACTATTATATAGATATGGCCATAAGACGATAAATAAGGGCATTTCGTGCATAGTTTGTATTTGCGCGTTGCAATTCGAATGTTCGAGGAGCCTTAATGGTTCGAGGTGGAACGAAAAATGATGGCCTGTCGATGCTATTATTAATTATTTTATAAAGGAAAACCATATTCGCCACCGTGCGCCTGTCCTTGAGCGAGTGAAGATGGAAGTGTCTCAGTCTGCTATCATAAGACTGAAGTCCTCTAGATAGTTAAGATGCCTCAAGAATCTCTTCTGGACTCCCTCAATTCTCATGTTGTAGATGCTGTATTGCGGGTTCCAGATATACGACGCAAATTCTAAAACACTACGGACGAAAGCATAATATAGTGAAGTAATAGGGTTAGAATTTGTAGACGGCTTAGAGATCCTTGTGATAAAGCCCAAAGTTTTTATTGCTTTACCAACCACACTCTCGATGTGTTGGTTGAATGACAGTTTTGCGTCTAAATGTAGAAGGATATGTAGAAGAATACATGAAGATGTAGAAGAACATGTAGAAGAGCTCTTAAATCTTTAGAAAAGGTTTTAAAAATCTACCAATGCTCTGATATTTACATATAAAATAAATAAAGATAAAGAAGTATTAATAGTCAACTTAGGTACCTTATAGTCGTATGTTTTGTAGTCTTATCGATCACCACTTGAAGTGGTTGTGCTTTTCCTTTTTTAGGTACATTGATAGATACTTATACTATATCAAAGTTAATATTCTGGCGGCGTTTCTATCCAAACTATATAGACTCGTCCACAAATTTGACCATTTGACCGAGAGTAGAAATTTGCGAAATTCGACACTTTTATTATCTATGCATTCCGAGCGGTCGTTCACACTAGTTTATATCGAATAGTCGAATGCGACCGCCAGATAGCTTTCTGTTATTTGTGAATGCTAATAGCATAAAAAATAACTCAAGAATTAAATGTTAGCGTTTGTAAGTTTTAATTTCATCCGGTCAGAGACCGACTTCCGCGAACTTAAGGGGAATAGAGTATTTTTACAGACGTTCGATTAATCGACCACGAAATTAAAGTTAACGTTTGAGTCGATGTACCATATTGAAAAATATTAATCATCTTTAAGATTACGATTTTTATATGTTATTATAATGAAAACCTTAATCTGACCATTGGTTATATATGGTATTAGATTTCTCAACACCATAGTACGATTTGGCAACCCACCTGGAATGTCGAAATGCAGGTGGCACTGATAGTATTGACGGCTAAACTAATAGCAATATATTTGGCAATTTATAATAGCAATGATAATGAATGTTATTTTTATATAGAGGATTGATTTATATAACACTATAATTTAACCAATCATAACAACAATAACATCCAATTATTAGTGACATCTATCGCATTAGTTTATATAGGCTGATAACATCACAGAGATAATATATTATTCTCTCTGAACATTGTTGTGCGTAATTATTACGTAATAAAACCTGTATACCCAATAAAAATATGTCATATTTACGTAAATAATATTAAAATAATAAGATGTGTGATTTAAAAATTCGTTTGTTATTATATTATTATTTTATACCGTACAGGCACACGAGTTGTGGTACAGGCGTGTTAAAGTGCCATCTACAGTGCACCGCCATGCTGTTACAGCACGAAAGTGACTATATTGAACATAATAAATGAAGATTATACATTTTTTGAAACTATTAGTGCCATATACACGTTGCATTTCGTAGCATAATATTGGTTGCCAAATTGTAGTATGACATTGAGCAATCAAATGCGCTATATAATCAATGATATTATATTAATCAAACAAGCAAAATAATTGTGCATTAAAACTACACCCTTGAGATTTAACGAGCTTGACAATGAAGCAGCCTAACTTTTCGTACCAACATTACGATTACTTGAACTCTGTATCTTAATATTCAGTCAGATAATGAGATTTATTTATTTATTTATATGTTTGTTTATTCGCTTATTACTAATCAACATTACAGTAAACCAAGGTATTGAAAAGTAAAATTAATAAAGATATCACCGTAAATATACAAATAGAACGACACTTATAATAATATCTATTATATAAAAATAAATATTTAATAGCCTGAAATTTAAACGAGTGAGGGTTGGCGGTAAAAATATCATAATATGGTGCCATCGAGTGAATTTCATTTAAGCGCCGCAAAGCACGCGCCAAATAGTTTCACCTCTCAGACATGGCTACTGTTTACAGTTTGTGTTATACGTTGAGACTCGTAAACAAATAGCCTATTTACTATACGAAGTACTCTAGCAACACAGTTCCACGAAAAAATATTTTTTTGACATTTAATGCGGAAGAATGTATGGTCTACTGCAACCTACAATTCAACGTAAAATCCTACGATAAAAAGTAATAAATTTATTAGGAATTACAAATGTAATTCATGGGTATGGATAATTACAATCCTTGTTACGAGTAGCAGTCCGCGGGCTTATACCAGCTAAAATGCCCACAAAATTTCGCGACAGGATCTTAATGAATGAATGAATGATATTGGCATCTAAGAGACTGCTGGCTCTTAATAATTATTACCATAAGATGTTATAATATCATATCATACATATCATATCATATATATCATATCATACATATCATATCATACATATCATATCAAAACATATCATATCATAATTATTAACATAACAAATACACAATCAAAAGTACAAGTAAGTGGCAAAATATTCGCTAATTTCTATTCTCAAGGGGTAATTAAGCAATTTCTTTTCATTGATATCAAAATAATCCATGCGCAATCACTTTTTTTGCCGATACCATTGATTTTATACACTATAAAATCAAATCCGATACTGAACCAAGCGGACGTGGCTTATCGCTAACTGCTGGATAAACTTGAACGTTTGTACAATTCATCTTGGGTCTACGCAAGTCTTTACATGTGTCTGAATTTAGGACTCAATTGAGGTAGTTGTGCTTATGCCAAAGGAGACATGTTCATCTACTTTCGCTCATTTCCTACTTCGCGTTCTCTCACGCCTTCATTGTTCTATCCTTTAGACCTCTTTATTCGAGCTCTGGATAACTTTTGAAAATCCCTTCCTTCAGAACGGACTTTTTCGTATTTTTCAAAATGCATTCTGCAAAGCTTTGGGATGGTCTTCCGATTAACATGAAAGACTCACCTTCTGTACAGTCCCTCAAAGCTCGACTTAAACAATACAAACTCTCTCAAGTGTAGGTAATTAGTTCTTTCCTTTTTTCCTTCATCTCTCCTTTCCAAACTTTTAGAAGATGAAATTAAAATGCCCTGGGGCCCAAAACAGTAAAATGCCTTTGATCAAAAGAGGTCATCATTCGGGGAATAACTATTTTATTGGCAACGGATCGCCGTGTTGTTTGTATTGTATGTACATATATTGTAATACTCCTATTTTGTTGGGCAGTCGTGTAAAAAAGGTGATGAATCCTCTAAAGGAGATGGGAAAAAATATTTTAAAATGTTTTGCTTTTCCATTTAACATATCAGGTATCCATTAAACATAAGTTGCAGGTCATTTAAAAAAAAGGGCGCCTTGGATACCTACAAAGAGATATTTGTAATTCTCAGAGTCCCCATTTTAGCAATCGCAGAATTCGGCAAATGTGTATTGTAAGATTGTAATAACAGTGAACAGAACAGGTAGACCATTGCTTAACAAACGCGGGGAAAAAATGACAATGGCGGATTTCAATAAAAACCTTTCAGAGAATGGACGGGCCGCCGCGCGGTTGCTACGCGTCTCGGCACTCGAGCCGAGCCAGGCAGCGACCGCACATCTCACTATAATAAAGCCGTACGGCGGCAGCGCATTCCATACATTCTGACCAAAATTTTAATATTCAGCTTGCGACTGCTAGTAGTGATCATGCCTCGACCGGACTCGTCCCGGCCGCATGATTAATTCCAACACTTTTGGCCCACTGCTGTTGGAAATTTTAAATGAATGGCCATGTTATTATAAAAAACGGATGGTAAATTATATGAGTGATTTATTTGGATACTTTGGAATGTTTACAAACTGAGAACTGTTAAATCGAGGTCCTTTTGCACTTATTTTTAATTTGAGTAAACTGTAGATTTACAGTCGTTTTATTTATTACACAAAAAGGAGTGTTATGTGTTTAGGATTCATGTATGTTTGTTTTCCGTTTCTTTATTCCACAATAAACCATTTTCAAAAATTTCTAACTCTTTTGAAGAAACTGCAATAGACATCTAATTAGGAAAGGCACCACAAGTACATTTTTTTTATTTGGCTAGCCGCATTAGTCGATTCAATAGGACGTTTGGAAAATTTCCAAATAAAGTTATTTCATGACATTAAAATACCTACATTGTCGCCTGAAGACCTACTTTCCAAATCTAGGTCATCTAGTACGGCGAGGAAAATGTTTACAAAGCAGGCCTACATCATTCCCCTCAAGGGCTTCCTGAAAAAGTTCCACGAATATGGAAACAGTCGAAACACCTTTTGGGGTGGTGGGCAGGTAATAAAAGTGCTTAACGACGACGAATGAAACTTTCACACCCCCACCTCTATCCTCTGCCGTTTAAGGCAATAAAGCCTCGCAATGGCTTTACGGCCACCCTGAGAGGCGGCCAAGATGCCAGCTCAAATCTGAACCTGAACAGACGCGTGACGAAATTTATTATATTGGTCTACGACTTTGAGTAGTAAATGAATCTTGCTGGCTGTGGTGCCTGGTCAATACCCACAACATACCAAAAATTTGAAGTTCGATTTTAAAAAATCCTTATCATTCTGTTTCAAATGATTAGTTTGTAAAGCAAATAACTATTCTAGTATTTTTTAAATGAAAAATTAATTACGAGTTTTTTTTACATGCTTATACTGTTTACATGCTTATACTATCGCAGCTGTTTGTATATCTATAAATACGTTAAAACAACTTTACTGCTTGAAGTTTGTAGCACCCGATGATTCGGCGATGTTTAAACCGACATTGCCCAGGGTAGATTGAAGTGCTGTCAATCGTCATCCGTTGTTCTGTGGCTAACAGATACATTTGTTTTATCCTATTTATAATATCCTATTAGTTCATCGGCATACCTAACTTATATACTAAGACTCGTATCTATTGATGCAGATTTTGGATTCTGGCATCGGCGAGCTGACTCTTCTGATATTATGTACTCCGTACTTTCTTAGTTATCTTAAAATGAATATGGAAACTTGTAAATATTAGTTACTAGCTTTTACCCGCAGCTTTGCCTGCGTTAAAGATTCGATTGGAACCCTAAAAGATATAGCTTATCTAAAGAGTTAAATTAAGGTAAAATGATAGTTGTGAGTAAGTATTGAGAGTTATATTTCAAAGTCAAACTATATTAATTTATTGTTGTTTTACTTTTGCATTTAATAAAAACTTAAGCGACCTGATATTTGATTAGACTTGTTGATGTTGAGAGATGTTGATAAAAACACAAAAAAACATTTTAGCCCGTAAATATAACTTCAACCCTGATTATTCCCTTAAAGAGATCCTGAATATGTTTTTTAGGCATTTATATAAGGAAACTTTCTTGAGTAAAACCGATCTGATATTTAATCGGACTTAAGGGGTATAAGGAAAACCGACAGAAAAAAGTCTTAACCTTTATCGATCGCATCAATTCCGATTATTCCCTTCAAGGGATGTTTAGGAAAAAATCCTGGATTTTTTTATAGGCATTTATATGGGGAATTGTTTTTGACTAAAATCGTTCGAGACTAATAGACTAAAATCGATCAAGACTAATAGATATTAAAAAAACCTCAAAAAACATTTCATCCCTTTTCGATCTCTTAGGAGTTGAATTTCGCAAAATACCTTCTTAGTGAGCGCTTACAACCTAAAAGGAACCTCTGTGAAAAAAATCTTATTCGTAGCGTCAGTCAGTCGGTCAGTCACAACCTTCTTTCATATATATAGATAAGTTGTAATTTAAGCTGGGTCGGTCTTCTCGAATTGATATGGCGCATTATATTTACACGACTGCCCAACAAAAATGGAGTGTAATAGGTTCAGGGTTCATCTATATTTTTTTTCCGTTTCTTTATTTCACCATAACTTCTAAACGCTTGAACTGATTTAGAAATGTGTGATATTACCAGATTTGTTATGTCGTCCCAATTATCATAGGGTACTGACCTCTCCAGATATTAGTTGTCTAAATGTCTAAATGTCCAAAAGTCAATAAATTAACATAAATATATCGTTTTTAGTGTCAACTAAAAGGTTTGATTGAGTACATTGTATGGATAAATGCATAAACCACAAACATTTCATGAAGAAAACCGTAATAAAAAATATTATAAATACAATAGTTCACTTTCTGTAACGGCAGTCGTGTTTTTATTCTTTTAAATATATTTACTTGTTTACTAAAAGGATTCTAGGACAAGAGATCGTAATCAGTCTTATCTTTAACCACCAGTCATAGTTTATTTTATTTATTTCACTATAGTAGTCTCTAGTAGCTATATACCTACCATACTAAAACATATACTCGTATGTATTATAGAACAGAAAAATACCTTAATTTCCTAATTTACACGACCGCCTTGATTTACAGCTTCTTTCTCGATACGATTACAGACTTATAATTTTATTTTGCCCCCAACTGTATATTCTCTGGCGCCTCTGCAGCCCTTCAATCAACATCCCGTTAGCTGTATGGGCGCTAAATCTTTCTGCGCCTTGTGTGGCAGGCTAGACCCCACTCTCGTCTTCTTCCGTTTGCGGGTTAATTGGAACAGATGCTGCGCTTGTATTTATCGAAAAACGTTTTAACGAAATGGTAGCTGACGACTTTTAGCATTTGTGTTTGAGAATGCACGACTGCAGCTACATACGCAATA
>OX155955.1:21473799-21536299 GCA_944548615.1 Micropterix aruncella | reverse complement strand
AGAAATCCGTTTATAGGATGATGTTTTTATTTAAAATAAAATTAGTAAAAGCTACTTAAAAAGTAGCGAAGGAAATCCCAGCTTGTATTGGGAAATGCTTATGTTTGAATGAGATATACTTACGGATGTGTACGACTTTCGACGGTGCAATGTAAGTTTAAAGGTCCTTTTGCAGTCGACTAACGATCACTATTCATCTATACATCTCATAAATAGGGCTTATCCTTATGCAACACAAAATGCCTTCAATTGAGACGAATTAAGCGAAAAAATAAAAAATAAAACTAATGATCACTTCGGCAAAGCCGTTTTCTAAATGAAAGTGACATTACGAAATAATTCAAATTTCGAATGCTACCAACATTTAAAATATGATACAATTGGCTGAGTTTGTTATCAACGAGCCATTAAATCGAAATAAAAATAAAAAAAACCTCCATATGCTCAATGAAATGAAAGAAGAAACTTCAATCTTAATTTCTGGCAGAGGAGTTTATAATAAAGATTGTATAATGTTATCAAAATTATGTATAATGTTATATGTTATATATATATATATATATAGACCAGGGCCTGTTCTAAGGCAGACTTTATAAAATATTGTTTAGATGTATCTAATCAAATTACTAAATAATTATTATATAAAAAAAAAAAAAAAAATTATACAATTAAAATTTGTAGAAATTCTATTACTTTGATAATAATTATTAACGTGTAGAGTAAAAGTAAAAATATGTTTGAAAGTAAAAATATATGTCTAAAATTGAAAAATAATGCGAAAATTTAATATACAAAAAATTAATATACAATATTCAACATTCCATTGATGTTTTCTCTGCCTTCTGTAATAAGCCACCTAGAAACCGATTTTTTAAATTTGTTTTTGGTTTCAATGCGTTTAACGACATCAGGCACGTAGTTGTACATTCTCGGTGCTATGAAGTTAAAATGTCTCTGTCCGAAAGTCGTACGAGTTCTTGGCACTATCATATCGTCATTCTTTGCAGCTCTGGCGAGTCTCACCCGTGCGTTAATAAGTGGCATTTTGAATTTTGTGTGTATCAAGGCTATCTTAATGTACAACAGTCTTGGGTCCTAAATATTATAAGCATTGGCTTGCAATGCCAGAGAATAAAGGCCAAGGACAAACGCCGATGGTAGCAGTCGATGATCTCCAAGAGCCATGTTTTTACACGACCAGCAATATATAATATGTTCGCATGTCAGACCTATGTATTAGAAGACGTTTACAGAAAAATATCGTTTACAGAGAAGCTCTCAGATAAGTAGTCATGTATAAGAACACCAATCTTCTTTGTGCAATGCATATAGATCAGCAGAAAAAAAAATGTGACAAAAAAATAATCAACGACACAGGCTTTGTCGCTGGCAAAGCCGCGGATTTAATTTGTGTTTTATATAATGTCTATTATTTTAGGCCTGATCTTAGAGATTAATTAATAGTGTTAATTTTTTTATGATTCGTCGCATCTGTCATATAAGCTGCATTTATATAATATACATGAATCGAATATCACTTTAACATTTCGTTTAGAATTTGCGCCACTGTTCTCCTGTTTTTTTGTATTTATTTTTCTTTCACTGTGCATGGCGAGATCAAAGGCATGTCTTCTGTCAGCATATACTTCGTTATGCTATGAAGCTTTAAATCTGTCAAGACCGGATGCATAGCGCATCGACTGAGTCAAAAGAAACGTGTCCTTCGTTCTCGAATGAGGATAAAAATAACCAGCTAATGGTTGACATAGGGATAAAAAAATATGATTTAGTTTTAAAATCGTACTAGTTTGATATTTAGAAAAAAACAGGAATAATACTACGTAATAATCTGGATGAGCCGGGCCTTGAGGCATAATGCGGTGAGAAAATAACAATATCTTATGCTCAACCCAAAAGAGAAAGAAGAATTACCCATGCTGGATAGAATTCTAGAGACCAAATAGCAAAGAATTATTCCATATTAAAGGAAGTAAAATTGTAGTTAAACTGTTTTATTTTATAAACGATGGTGTAATAAAAGCTAGCAAATAATTATGGGTCATTAATCTGGGGCTTTTACCGATTACTATAAAACCGTATATATTTTTTTTGACATTTAATTGTTACCCTTTTTACTGGGCTTTCCTGTTATACCTAAAAACATGGAGTCAGTTTTTGTGGCCTACTTTACCAATTTGATGTCGAGTCTCGTGGTTTAGGCAGGTCGTAGTACTGCAGCATCAAGATATAAGGATACATCGTTGAAATGTCATGAGGACAGAATTTATGTCCGAAGTTGCGTCAGAATCAGTTAAGTTAAAGGGTTCAAAAATCAGTCGCAATGTTTTATGTACACGAAACGTGAATGATGAATCTAAATAAAACTTAAAAAACCACTGAATTTCAAAACAAGAAATTTATTTCTCGCAAAAAAATATGAGAAATTAACTGGGACAAGTTTCAAAGGGTGTCGTAGGTAACAAAACTACAATTATAAAAAACACCTCATATTTCGTAATACAAATAAAACGCACCGAGTGATAAAGAGGAACAGGGTGAACAATACCCTGATAAAAACTGGCCACTTTCAAGTTTTTGTATATAAATATAATATAAATTAAAACCGGTTGTCAATCTGTTTAATTTCCATGCAATATACTTGTTTTCTTAGAAATTTAATGATGTATTTTCTTTTACGGTACGAGACTAATTGTTAAAAATAAATTTTTAATAAGGACCACTTATTTAGATTACATTGTTATTTTATTACGATTTGCCTAAACATTGTTATATTTAATTGATAAATTATTTCTCATAATAAAATTGCGAACATTATTGGACATTCCAGTTGAATATATGTATTGTTCTTTGGTTTACTAATCTATTTTTCTATATAATTAAATGTGATTGTAATATTTTAATGTAATATTGCTAATAAAATATGAATAGGAGTAGTTTTTCACAAAAACAATAAAATGCGAAAAAATAATCTTCTTTCGAATATATTTCGACTAATGAGAACAAATAAAATGCAACATATTTTCTTAGACGCTTGAATGCATAAATCCCAAATAAAATAGACTGCTTTTATAGAATATAGCGAATATCCTAACACAACAAATTAACCAATGAAAAAGAGGTATCTAGGTATTTCGCAGACTAATCCACATCATTTAATCAAAGGACAAAAATTATAGTTTTGGTCATACATATAATACATATTTAAATGAGAAATACGATCTGCTAAACCTGCCACTCAATATAAAGTCCAGCAAAAGTGCGAAGATAGGATGTCACTCCTGGTCAAGAAATTTCAGAGAGTCTTTGGTGTAGCGTAGATTAAAATTATAGTGAACAAATAGACTTAATCCTGATAAAGACTGTTAGATTTTGTATAATTAGTGAAGTATTTAATCAATAAGGATTTTGTAGATCATTGCATTATCTACCTGCAATATTGATTCTTATGCCAGGTACTATGAATACAACGTTAAGGTGGGCAATTTCGTAGAAAATAAAGGCCGAAAAAGGAACAAAAAGTTACGCTCGCTTAAAAAGAGTGACTTTTGAATGCCGCATCGGCGACTCACAAAGTGAAGCAACACGCACAAAGGCGAGTCCTTCCACTTATTCGTCAAAAGTATGATAAATGTTTAAACTTGAAGCTCTACCTACATGGAAGTATACAGAGTGTGTCAGAAATTATACTCCAAAAGAAAAATAAATAATAATTGACGGTATTTTTTTTAATATTATTCATTTGACCAAATCCTGAAGATCTGGCACAGTGTTTTGACAAAATATAGTTTAATCTAAAATGTTATAGATTAATCTAAATTATATATATTTATTAAAATTAGTAAAAAGGCTATATTTATTATTTTGTCAGTGTACATTATTTTATATTTCATGTTATTAATTAATAACCTCACAATGAATTGATATACTTCGTAATCTGCCCAAATGACAAGGTGATTTATTTTTAAAAATAATTTAGCAATGAAATTAGTAGAAATAAATGAAATTTATAAATATTTGAAAAACAAACACAATTTTCGAGGACTTAGAATAACCACTAGACAACATAATTCATTACCAATCACTGATATAGGCAATCTTCAAATCATTAAATTAATGCCATTTAACTTTCTCTCGAATAAGGCCGAAACTAACACGTTTAGTTCTGGGCCAATTGCTTCGTTTTTCGTTAATTGGCTTGGTTACCAATCTTCATAAAGAAAAAAGTATAAAACGATGATGATGATAATACAGAAAGTCGTGGCGATAGAACTCCTTGTGATTTCCTCCAAGTGGGCTTTGAAGCTTGCCTAATAAACGAAATCACGTTCTTAAAACCGATAAATTATGTTAAATATCGCGCCATTCTACAGAAATTCATACAGGGATATTTGTGGACGTAGTTAATTACGTGTAATTCAGTTAGGTGAATAACTCGTTTACCGATCCAAGATTAAAGATTAACATGTCAAGCTCTGGTTTAGCTAGTTTATTAAAGATATTTAAATCTTGAATTATGACTAAAATATAAAATTTCGCGTTATTTATTACTCGCAGATGTCGTTAAAAGTTACTCTGTTAAAAGACGGAAATATTACCGGTTTTATAATATTATAATCTTTTATGTTGGACTGTTTTGAGTGTTACGATGTTTTATAGCTAGTCGAGGATATATTCCCTTGAAGGTTTGTTCATTTTACTCTCGGCTTCAAATGCTATTTGTAAAACTGAAGAAGGATCCCACTCTTTTCACGTGGGAGTCATATTGTATTTAAATATCTGTCGCTTGCACTGTTATATTATTATGTGAACCCCGCCTCCAGCTGTAATATTAATGTGCCTTATAAATCACCAAACTGTGATGAGTCATTTGTTACAGAGGGCAGATATGATAATGATGATAATGATATACTTGACAATTATGTAATTTATAACACTAAAAATATGAATAACGAAGCGGAACCTTATACAGAAACACTGGGTAAATGAGTGACACATTCTTCGGGATGATTCTGCACACTAAGAAAAATATTGGATTTCTTCTTACATTACCATTTTGTTATTACGGTTTTATACAGAAAAACGATGTTTCAATCGTAAGTTTGTTGAATTACAAGGAATGTTGTTGAAACTGCATTACTTGAGTATATGTATCAACATTTTCCTTATGGTTAATACGGAAATAACAGTACACTGTAGCTTCAACATGATTCATGTGCCCGACAATAACCGTGCGTATACTACTACATGCTTTCATGTTAGAAGCGAGATCCCAAGGTCGCAACGTAATAAAATAACATCATGTTTTAACATTACTGTACGGTAACTACCGTCACGCCAACACCGTTACGCATCATTGTACATGTATACGTATAGACAAAAGTCCGAGTTATATACGAAATCCTTCTTCAAACATACATTGTCCGTATATGACATCGTTATATTCTTCTCAGTGTGTACATCATACAAACCAAGATAATATAAATATATTTTTATTTTCGATTTACATCCTGAATAAACATGTTTTTGCATATTAGGAGTTTTTTGTACATCAGATAATTCTGAATGAAAAACGGAGTTAAAAATCGCCTATAACATTTTATGGTTTAGACCTTTGTCACTGAGAAAAAAAACTGAAAATCCGAAAGCTGACAATAGATAAAACGCTTTTCCTAAATTACCAAGGCTTAAAACTAGAAAAGTTGTAGATAATTTTGAACTGAATTTTTATGTAGAGAACAGAATATTTTAATAATCTGCTGTACAAAAGAATACACTAGTATCCAAAAAGGAAAAAGTGATATGCTTATTATTTTTTTCATTCATAGTTTCATGTACAAAATCAAACATAGGAATGCGGCACTCTACCATCATGCTATTTATTTAATAGTGAGTTATTTGCATAATTCATTAACTAAGATATGTTGTGTCCTCTCGTAGTCGCTTCTGCCCTAACTTGACTTCATATGAAGTAATATAATCTGATACGAAGTTTTCTTAATATTTCTTAATAAACTTTATGTTTTACATTAATTTATTTTTGTTTCTAGGATGTACAATTGTGGGTCAGTTGATGCTATTTATGTAAGATGTGGTAGTATGTTTCAAAAGATAGATCGTCAAGAATCACGTACAGGAAAATGTTTGTTGAAATTCCCATCTGGTATTTCAAGGGTTTATTGCATTAGATTTTGGTGATTTGGCGAACCTGGTTTGAAATTATTTTTAATGTGCTAATGAAATTTTAGTAAATGTTGCCTGCATTTCGGTCCATACCTTTTGGTAATGCCGATATTTTGTGTATTTTATGTTTGCTGAAACTGAAGATAAGTCTGATTGATTTTTCAAATATGAATTACGTCTTTCCTGCTTCCACAAACTCTACAAAAAATGGATGAATATATCAAACTCGTTAAAGGCCGATTGACAGGAGATTCGGCACGGGCGGTACAACCTACCACCTCCGCTATCTATCACCGACGAATAAAAAGTGAGAGATTGAGTGGGTCGATCACTCGAGCCAGCGTAAAATAAATTGCCGCTGTTTAAACGTCGTTAAATCCCTACTTAAGCGATAATGAAAAACGGATGACGCGCTAATGCGCGGTGGGCCCGACCAATATAACATTTTTCCGGTGTTTTATTGTGGTATTTCCTATATAAAATTATCCATAACACACCAAACACGGTCTAAAAGTAATGGCGGATGTGTTTAACATCTATAACCACGCGCATAACACAGAGAGATAAATTTTATTGATATGCTGTCGACTTGTTTTACTTCTTATTTGATACTTAATATTTGTGACTAACCAAAATCGTTTCTTAATTTGTACCTACTCGTCGTAGGTCTAACGCAATGTTTCTTTGTACTACAAATTCGCTGTATTTTACTGAATAGGTGAGACAAATTCAGCTCATGAATATGGGTACAATTTCTAACCTACATCTAGGGGCGTCTAATAACGGCATCTAAGAACAAATGAACCCGACACCCCAGAAAGTTTTAACGACATCAAATCGTTCTATTAGTCCTTTCATTACCACCATCGACAAGCCCGCGAGAGTCCGACGCACTGGGAAGTGAACCCAGCGGGCTGACCTAACGTCCTTACTATCAGATTTAACCGGATTTCTCCGTTCTTCAGTCTGCTCGCAGGTTTGAAGTCGTTTGCACGGCCACTACCTGATGTTAGCGGTGATTCAGTCCGAATTTATCGCGAACCGTGGCGCTTTTTGCCCGTCTTTCACAAGGGATCAGGAGGCCAACGGGTCATTTCAAGAGTAGCTGACATCAGGCCAACAATCACCCCTGCTGCTTAGGAAACCTTTAAGATCATTTCCAGACCCCCGGGAGTGCACAGCTATTTGCCTGACGCCGCACAATCGCCCAGCAGCGCCCGTGGTCGTCCACAGTGTTGGGGAAAATTTAATCGACTAACGATTCACGATTGCTGATTGAATACGTTAATCGCGATTGACGACTAACGATTGATTCGTTTAATCGTCAATCGGCGACTAACGATTGATTAGTTTCAATCGTTAGTCACGATTGACGATTACACATTTGCGATTGATATTCTCGACAGCGGTCAACTTCAGTTTTGCGTTTTTCGTCGGTCGCTTGGTCGGGGATTAAGTCCGTTAGTCGTTCGGATGTTCAGTCCGTCGGTTGGTCGATCGGTCGGTCGGTCGGTCGGCCCCGACCTACCGACCGACCGACCGACGACCGACCGACCGACCGACCGACCGACCGACCGACCGACCGACTGACGAGAAAGAATTGTCGGGTGGCATCTGAAGACCAAGTTAGTCACGACTAACGACTAATTGATTTAGTCGCGATTACTTCAATCGTAATTAACGTTAGTCGCGGCTAAATCAATCGTGACGAAATCAATCGCGATTGATTAGTCGATTAATTTATTCAATCTATTGACCCAACACTGGCTGTCCCCCAGAGTATCCAATCCCATGTCTTGACACAGCCGTGACAGGGGAAACAGAGTTCTTTTCGGTTTCGTTTCTCTTCGGAGAGGCTACCGGACGGGAGTTGAGCCGTGAGCTGGGCCATCTCAAGATAACGAGCAGTTTCTTGTGGCCCAAGCTGCACGGAACCGTTAGCTGTCTACAACCTACGAATTTCTAACTTACAACGTTAAAAAAATGTTACGGAAGTCCTTAATTTCCAACAAGGGGTAACTTCAAAAATAAATAAAAATACATTAAAATATCGGCTACAAAATCAAGAAAGAGTTAAAATCATTTCAATCCGTTATCTCGCTGGTCGGGTGGGTGAAATAGCCGGCCCGTAAAATTTCAAGGCAGCTGGTAGCGGCAATCGGGACTGTCGCCGAGATTTGCCCATCGCAATCTCGGGCGGGGCGTCTGTGGTAAATTAACCGATCCTCGCGGGCTCGTAATCCGGCGGTAAGGCGCGGCGAAATACGGTAGATGCGGTAAGCCACAGCGTTTCTCGCCGGCTGCGACTCGTAAAATTGATAAGGCCCCTTTCAGGTGTCGCCGCTTTGCTTGGAACGCGACGCGATTCCTCATGAAAGAGTAAGATAACGTCAATACTGTCTTACCTTTGCTTAAGAGGCATAGCTTGAGGGGAAGACTCACTTAACTTTGTCGTCACAAGCCTGTTTATTACATCTGCATAGTAAAATATGATAAAAACAAAAATCGCTATAAACATAAGTTTTTTCTCCATGATATGTAAAATACATATCTACGATATTCAACGTAGGATATGAAGTCGAATACTATCGCGGTTGTTTGACATTATAAATACAGTAGCGTGCGAATTCATTGGAACAAGCCATAAATTTAAACTTTTTTTGTGTTTCTGGCAACTATCTGAGGCATTTTTCATTCTGGCAATGTTTTTTACCCTGTCAGTCATTCAAGCACATGTGAAATGTCAAAAAAACGTATTTTAGATTATGTTGGTATGGTTTCAGTAGGAAATTTATTGTTTTTCGTAAATAGCAGGTTTGTACTTCGTAATTTGAGTGACTTTTTAAGCATTGGTATCATTACGTGAAATCAGGAACGGATAATTAGGCTTGCTGAGCACTCTTCTGTGACGTGCCAGCAGATAGCGGAGGATGTTGGAGTTAGCCTCGCATCCGTCAGTAGGATTGTCACTCAGAAAATAAACGACGGGAGCGGTGAATTTGATGTTCATCGATTCACCGAAAGGGAAAATTTGGTCGGATGAGGAAAACAAACTTCAAAGATGATCAACTTCTGGTGCGTATAAGCAAAATCAATCCATGCATGAGTGCAGTCGACCCAAATAGAGAAGTTATCAATCTGGAATAAATATTGACGTCACTACAGTCCGATGAATCTTCCTTGAATCTGGTAGGATTGCAAGGAAGCCAATTAAGAAACAGCTTCTGACCACTGTCATAATAAAGAAGCTCCTATCTTGGGCTAAAACCAGCACTGGACAACTGAAGACTGGCATAAACTTCTTTTCTTCTATGAAACACATTTTGTTGTGCAGGGACAGCATGTCCAGTTTGTGCGACGAGCAGCTGGTGATCCCATATCACCCGCTCATTTAGATCAGAGAGTAAAGCACTATATGAAGAAGATATTTTGAGGTTACTTCTCTTATCATGGCCCTGGATCACTCGTGCCAGTCACTGAGATGATGAATTTGGACCAATATCAATATATTGTCAATCATATCATATCAAATATATGTCAATACATCAAACCATATAATACGGAAGCTCCACAAGGTCTATCCTTACAACGAGGGAATTTTTCAACAGGATCTTCTCCTGCCTCACCTCCTTCTCCTCGCCCGACTCCACAATAGTTTTTCATACAGAACCAAATTACTGTACTTGAATGGCCCGGAAACTCCCCCATCTCAACCCGATTAAAAACCTTTGGACCATTTGCCAAAAAACGGCTCTCAAAGATGGATTGTACAACGAAAACCAAGATGATCAGTGCAGTAATTCAAGTCTGGTATCACGATGATGAACTGAAGCGAAGCTGTCAAAACCTGATAAATTCTTTACCTACAAGAGTAAAAGGTGTTATCAACGCAAAAGAATGACACATTCCATATCAAAACCAACAATCTATAACTACCAGTACTCTTTTTGTATGTTTATGTCCAATAAAGCACTTTTCGAAGAAACATACTCTTTGTTCCAATTAATGTGCACGGTACTGTAAGATAAAACTAATTTAACGCATGCAGTTTGTAGCACCCGAGGTTTTACCGTTGTCTAAGTTACCCTAGATGTAGACTACTTTTCTTATTTTCGCCCTGTTCGTGATTTATGCTGCATACATTTCATGAATGTTTTATTTCCTCGGCGACATACGATGGTATATTGGTAGAGCCATTGGTTATATATGGTATTACATTGCTCAAGGCAGTACTACGATTTGGCAGCTAGAAATTTACTATGAAACGTAACGTGTAGATGGCACTCATAGTTCCAAAAAATATTAATCTTTTTGTATGTTCAATATAGCGGCGTTCGTGGTATAACTGTATGGCGGCGCAATTTAGATGGCGCTCTAAACATGCCTTGACTTATCTCGAAATAAAAAAAATAATAAAATAACAAACAATTTATTAAATCATAGCTCTTTTTATTTTAATATAGATGTACATTTTTAATTTGGTATACAGGTTTCGTATACAATAATAATATTTATTATTACGCACTTTAACGTTCAGATAGGCATTCTATCTCTTCGTATTATTTTTGTGATGTAATCAGCTTATCAAAATTTTGCGATAGATGGCACTAATAAATGGATGTTGGATTGCACTAATAAATGGATTTTTACCATCAATCATCTCTTTACAAAAAAAAACGTTCATTATCATTCAAACCATTTTTTTATACCATTTATCATTCATAGCATTCATACCATTCATTAAACGAGATGCCACTGTCTCGTAAATGCCACTATCAGCGCCACCTGCATTTCGCCGGCGCAGAAGTGTTGCGAACACGTAAAATGGAGTTGAGCAATCTAATACCATATATAATAAATGTTATAGAGCCAATCGAACAAGCGACTAACAAAGTTATCGTAGCCCTTGGATGGCATAAGTATTTTACATTTAACGCCTAGGTTTTATTTTACATTTAACGCCATTTATCTAACAAAAATTAGTAAAATAATCGCCACAACATCCACAAGGAGTATAAAATAATATCCGGTCACGATCTCGCCAGCCGAGCGGGTAAAACAATCGGCCCGTAAAATTTGACGGCAATTGTACCTGTCGCTGAGATTATTGCCCGACATTTGCCCGCAAATCGCAGTCTTGTGCTCCGCCGCGGCCGTCTCGGGTAAATTATCCGATCCTCGCAGGCTCGCAATCCTACAGCAAGGCGCGGCAAGATGTGGTAAGATGCGCTAAGCCATAGCGTTTCTGGCTCGATCCGTAAAAAATGATTAGGCGTCGCCCTGTCACTTAAAATGAGAAGTCGACTAACCAGAAGACTAACCAGAGAATACACTAGAAGACTAACCAGAAATCTAATAGTGTAATTTGCGGTCATGTCCAATATAGCTGTATATACGATTATATATCTATATACTCGTGTATAAAGATGGATGTTGGTATATCTGTCTGTCTTAGGCTTAGACACCGTTAGACCGATCCCTATGAAAGTTGGCACATGTATGTATTTTTTCATTTTTATTCTGTCCACTTTGTTGTAACTCGCCACTAGATAACACTGAAGCACATCGACTTCTATGCAGTTCAACCAATCCCTATGAAAATTGGTATACAAAGGTTTTTGAGACCGGATATAACGCGGGCTTCGCCGTATTATATCACTGGTAACTACTTAATTTAGATATCAAATAGAAATGGTTCTTTTGGTAGGATACAAAAGGGTGAAGATCTAGGTGAGAAGACACAGGTGGCACAGTCTGTATTACACAAAGTTTTCTCTGTATCTCTTTCCACAGGATTTTAACAAATTACCTACTTCACGCGATACTCTGATGGATTTTATGGGATATATTAGACGTCGCGTCGTTGCATTACCCTTTAACTCATAACTGTAGGTAGATGCATTCGTCTCGCTGCTTCATTGCAGTCAAAGGCGGCGTATCACTCAGAGATTGATAGCATTGCGTCGCCGAGTGGGTGTATTAATTAATTAACTTATTGGAGGAATCGAAAGGATGATTTCGTTCATTAGCCGCCCAGCGTGGGAGTGCATTTGCATCGTAAGGCTTGGCAGCAACCCACGGGTCGCTGATTGCGGAGAGAGAACATCTGCGGTACATCTCCGGGTTCGCGCAGACGTAAGTATCCGTGCGGTCTCTAATTACCCACCATCTTTTCTACGGTCCCGGAAGAAATCCGGCTCCGGCTTAATGTGACACTCGTTCACCTCACTTCACCTTATCCTTACCTATACAAAGTTGCGGGGAAGAGGATTAATTTACCAGCACTGCCTCACTATGATCAAGTTACCGATTTTTTATTTAAAAAATTACGTTACTATCTATGAAACAACAAACATTCGGATTGGAGACTACGGAGGTAAGCGGAGGAGCATACTTTTTATTGTTTGTTTTTTTATTATTTCTCTAAAAATGAAGCAAACAAATCGGCAAGTTTTGGAAATCAGCGAAATGAGTCCTTTCAGGTATAAGGGGCTCAGTCTCGGTTATCGTTATAGTAAGTATTGCTTTTTTGGTTTTTGATCTACTATAAAAAAAATCCCTTTTTTGATGCTTAAAAAAATAAGTTCTAAGTTATGCCAAATTTCATATCAATAGCTTAAAAACTGATCGAGTTATGTATGTAATCTATGCGACGCGGATAGACAAAGAGCGAAATCGAAATAACACTACATTGTACGCTTTAGTTACTTGGTTTAGCTTAGCAACATGTATAGGCACTGCTTACGAATGATATTGTAGATAGTTCTTGATGGCGTATAGCATGAGGGAAATTACAGGCGTATTCCAAATGTGCTTCCTCAACAATGATTTACACATATTTGAATAACCACTCCTGATCAAAAATATTGTATATATTGAAAGACGCAATTCATTCAGAAAACAACGAAAAACTACAACTTAATATTTAATAGTCTAGAAGCTATTAATATATTCAACAGTCTAATTAAATCCGTGTACTGGTTTCTGATATATTTTTGGTAGATGTAGCACAACTATCACTTAAATTTTATCCCTACACCCAATATTGATCCTTATCTATACGGCCTCTACTTTTATTTGTTCATGCTAATTTATGTCACACTTTAGAATAGCGCTTCCTCCCACTATTTGCTTTGTTAATAAAACCATCATTCCAAGCAAAAGACATGGTTGCCCCTATAATTTTGCCTATCTTTCGACTAGTCCATCTTCGCCATATCTTTCGACTGGCTGCGCATATTATTTGTAACCACATTGACTTTACAGCAGTCTCTTCTTATCTCCTCAACTTCTCACTCCATATTTCTCTCTCGACCAATTAATTGTCTTCTTTGCCTCAAGTTCCTTATTGGGGATTTTGTCTGGCAACGCTCTCTTAATATAGAGCCAGTCCTGTATAGGCTCACTGTCAGGGATTCATCATAATAAAATCAGCATGATTTTATGTATTTATATCCACTTATAGAAATTTCTGGACCACAACTTGGAAATCAATAGAGCAGGAGGTTTTACTAAGCAATGGCTGATTTCCATAGATTCATGGTTCTGGTGTGCAGTCTTTTTGTCTGGTGCAGTGCAGTGCAAGTAAGCACTGCAGAACCTGGAGTTCCCACTTCTGATAACTCGGGATATAACAAAACGTCAACACAGCTTAACTATCCATAGTCGTGTCGGTCATTATAATTTAAATTTTCAGTATTGCATTACATCGTAAACATTATGGAAAAAAGCAAATTTAAAATGTTTTAAACAACAAATACAAGACATAACATTGAAAAAAAACAGCGTTTGCCATGCCACAGCCCAAATTGGGACTAAAACTAAAGTGGTAAGAATTTGACATGTGCTTAGCCGCATCGCTCTTGCGAGCATTCATCCGAAGAAATCTGTATTTAAATAAAAAACTTTTAGCGTTTGCTGGTAATTTTTAATTAATTAATTTTAGTCGCAAAGGCGACTATAATTTCCAAGTTTTCTGACTATGTTGTCATATCGTTGAACATAACTGACCGCGAAGCGACTTGCTAATCGGAATAATATAGTGTGACGATGTTGAAGCGTCTCTTTCAACTAAACACGACAGATCCAAAGTATCGATTGATGGAAAATAGACCCGCGACGAACTGGACCATTCTCACGATGTCAGCGATGAGGCCATCGATATGACAGCAACAAGACCACGAATAAAACTCACCGCGCGACCGGTTTTCTTGTATGGCATAACGCGTTGACGCCGCCATCGCCATCCACTACACCGTTTAAAGAAAAAAAAAACAAAAATACAATATCAAGAGATCAATGGTTTCTAAATCCGAGAAAGTGGGTGTCGATGACGGTATACTACGCTTGAGTGGTTCGCGTTGTTGTTTTAACGATGTAGCACTTTTTCTTAACAGTGTCTTATGAAATATCATGTTTGATTTTGTAATAAATTTGATCAATCGTTATGATTTCTTAGTTTCTAAATCCGAACTTTAGCAATACTATGGAACTAAAATAACTCTCTGGCGTATTCATGTTTTTTGTTTATTTTTATTTTTTTTGCTGCAATATGTTACTAAATATCAATATTTGAATTTTATGACGTTCTCATCCTATCTGGTAATTATATTATATTACACTGTAATTATAGATTACATTGTAATATAATATAATATAATATTACATTTTCATCTTACATTATCTATATTTCTCCCTCTCTCTCTCTCTCTCTCTCTCTCTCTCTCTCTCTCTCTCTCTCTCTCTCTCTCTCTCTCTCTCTCTTTATAGTTACTTAAACATAGTCGCAGATACTGAGATGCCTACCTTCTCTTTGCGTATGTTATTAACAGCTATCGATATATTCCTGTGGTAGTTGCGGTCTACCACATTCCTCTTTGATATTGAGTCGAGATATCTCGTCTTTCTGGTACATTTTATATTAAATGTCGACATCGCTAGTATCGTATATTTGTTTACATTCATTATTTATATGAAACTTTAATGAGTACGAATAACCTTCCAATCTTTCAAGTTGCAATGCTGAGATAAAAGACCAACACTGTGATTTCATCACAATATTGTGTTCGTGCGCATAGAGACCGGTTCAGATTTGCGGCATCTCTGTTCTGTATTTGAAAGGTATCTATCATCCGCAAGAGGCGCTGGCGCAGGCACAGAGAACCCTCAGGCATACGCACGATCACGCCGTGGTAGGTTGACGAGCAGTAATAACAATAATTGCCAAGAGGTTTCTATCGTACGTAAGGAAGCTGCTCTGCAGGCGACTCTTCTTTACATACTTTTATACAAACGTCAATATACACAGTATATCAGATAAAATGTTAAGACCGAACTGTTTATTAAATACCTAGCTACTTTTTACGCACCACTCGTATATCAAAGCTTCTTATGGAAACATTTTCTTTAACACTAATAATGGGACTTCTTATAGATAATATATCGATGTCCATTATTGAAATTTGTGGTAATAGTTTTTTCTCTCGTAATTTAGTCCTCGATGGAAGGATCAGTTGGAATGAGTACCTATATTCTAGTACCTTCTCAATTTAAATATTTATGTCGATTTGTCATATTTATGTCGATTTGTCTGCGTCTACGTCATTGTCTGTATCATTGCTTTCTACCCACGAGTCATAACAACAAATTTGCCAGTATACCTATAGAAGAATTTGGATTTTTTGTGAATCAAATCGAAGTTTCTTAAATGTTATCAGTGTCCATAATGTACATATCTTATATACTCATCTTATGTATAAAAATGAATAGCCGTGCGTTAGTCTCGCAGGATCTCGGAAATGACTCGACCGATTTGAATTGTTTTTCTTTTATTTTGTTTGGCTTGATTCAGGGGTGGTTTACAAAAAAAAATATTTACGAAAAACTCAAAGAAGCAACTGAAAATCGAAAGAATCGAAATTGGTAATTTTGGGAACATTGGCCACTTTCTAGATGGCTATCGCGGCGATCGTATTGTTTGACAGCTGCTCCATTCATCCATGTTTGTATCCATAACTGTTATTCATTCCGTACAATGTGTAAAATTTCAAAAAGTCGAAAAGTCAAAAAATGCAAAAGTCAAAAAAGTCGAAAAAGTAAAAAAAGTCGCAAAAGTCAAAAAAATAAAAAAAGTCGAAAAAGTCGATAAAGTCGAATAAGTCGTAAATTTTGAAAAGTCGAAAAGGTCGAAAAAGTCGATAAAGTAAAAAAAGTCGAAAAAGCCGAAAAAGTCAAAAAAGTCGAACGAGGCGAAAAAGTAAAAAAGTAAGAAAAGTCGAAAAAGTAAAAAAAGTCGAAAAAGTAGAAAAGGTCAAAAAAGTCGAAAAAGTCGAAAAAGCCGAAAAAGTCAAAAAAGTAGCACAAGGCAAAAAAATAGAAAAAGTCAAAAGTCAAAAAAAGTAAAAAAGTCGAAAAAGAAAAGAAAAGATTTGAATGAATTCGATTTGGAAGGTTCATTAGGATTAATAATAAACACTTGTGAAGAGTTACAATCAAATAAATTTTAGGTGGTACGAAGTTCACCGGGTCATCTAGTTAGCTTATATTTTCAAATTTTGTAGTTGCATTTCAAATGCGTGTCTGTGTTATTTTATTTTATTTGTGTTTTAAGGCAATTTTAAATGATTTTTATTCGATATACTACATTTTCAATGCAACATCATCTACACACTCGATTACCACACTTTCTTAATTCAAATAAGTAGGCACCTACATTTTACGTTATAAGAAACACCAATAAAATTTCCAATATAACACAATTTGTTATTTTCTCCGTCGGTTAATGTATGCAGAGCAACTGCTCCAAATTCCAAATCAGAACCATCACAAGAGGGTATAAATATCAAGTGAAAGGTATTATCCGCAAGAGGCGCAGGCAGCCTACCTATCGAAATGGAAGGTGTCTCGTGTCATTCCGATAAATAAATCCGGCTCAAAGGCCGAGACAAGCAACTATATGACTGTAGCAATCTTGAAAGCAATTGCGAAACTGTTTGAAATTATTGTTCCTCGCAATATTTACTGCCATGTTAAAGGGCCTCTATAATTCAGCATCGCTTTCGGTCTCGTCAATCAATTTATCTGTATTTACATAGGATCTGACAAGTTCACTTAATCTTACACCGCTCATCAGGTAGATGTTGTCTGCTTTGTTTTTAGCAAGGCGTTCGATCGCGCTGACAATAATATCCTCCTAGGTCGATTTTCTGATTTTGGACTGTCCTCTAATCTTCTTCTTTTCATTGCCTATTATCTAAGAGATTCTCAGCAATGTGTACAGTACATCGGATTCGTTACAGTCACCTTTTTCACATGACCTGGTGTCAGTCAAATGCCAAATTTAGAATCTTTAGTTTTTAACCTAACTATTGGTAGCTTTGGGGACGTTGTAGAACTGGCAGTAGCGTCGTCACGCACGAATCTACAATTGTCGACAGAGCCAGATCTCAAATTGTTTGCGATACTACAAATAAGATAAAGATAAAATTGGAAGTATATTTGCAATCAGTGATGTGATGTTAATATTGTATTTATTGAAATTCTCATACATACATATACCTACTAGGTTTATACTGTTTCCATTTAAGTACCTACCATTGTTTCGCTGTATACCACCAAAGTGACGAATTGGATATAATCTGGAAGCTCACTTAGTGTGTAAATGTAAATTAAATTATAATAAAAACTTTAAAAAAAGTATTTGTATAATGATGCTTCTTAACCACATCGCATATCTAGTTACCCGTATTAACATTTCTAATGACAGTGCAACAGTTTGCTAGTTTGTTAAACCTCCGCCATGCTGTCTCGATTTATCCAGCTGTTGATTACCTACTTCCTCGATTTGCATCTACGCCAGTTTATCGATTGCGCACTTTGTCGTCGTCGTGGTCGTATCTGGGAATACTTACCATGTTAAGTATCCCCGCTAATCGCTGCCCACGGATGTCCATGTCTTTCCACTCTTTTCATATCCCGTGTGCAACATTCCGACGGCGGCGATGCACGGCGTCTAACATACAACGGTGCTAGTAAGATAACCACGTGCAGGTCTGCCATTACGTCTCGGCCACTTTCCTATATACGTATTTACTTATAACATATAAAAGTTATATAAAACAGAGTTTTCTCTTATATTTGCAACTGAGGCGTTCACGCCTTCCAATTTTATTTATCGATTTAAAGTGGTGTATACCTTACCCTACATTTTAAAAGAAGTCATAAAAAAAAAAGAATTATCAATAGGGTAAACCAAAAGTAACAAATAAATATAAAGGAATAAAAAACACGACTGCCGTTACAAAAAGTGAACTATTATATATATAATTATTTTTATTACGATTTTTTTATGAAATATTTTTGTTTATGTATTTATCCATATAGATAGACGTTTAATTCCGGAATGTATTTAATCAGACCTTTCATTTGACAATAAACACGACATATTTATGGATGACCTAACTATTCTAACAATACTACACACTTCTAAGTCGGTTCAAGCGTTTAGGAGTTATGGTGGAATACATAAACGGGAAACAAACATAGGTAAACCCTGAACACATGACACCCCTTTTTCGTTAGGCATACGTCTTGTAATAAATAGGGACAATCAAAACGAAAAATTGTATACGGCAAATCACCGTTTTTGAGATGACACAATTAGGATTTTTTCCCGCAACATGTTCATTCTCTCACGAGCGGTCTGAGCCCTAGCATTATCTTGCTAAACCCTACGACATTATTGTTGTCCGCTCACAAGAATCAAAAGAGGTAGTTTTCAAGCATTGTTCAATACTTCCAAATACCGCTCCTGCACTTCTGCAACAATTCTTTAAGCGTTATTCAGTACTGATCTCCATGGATCGTAACACTTACAACTGAAGTATTTTCGAAGAAATACGTTACAAAATGCGGAAGGAAAAGAATGTCCCTATTTTCGATCCTTCTGCAATTAAGTTTTTCCATATTATAATTTATCAGGTGTATATGAAACAAAAATAAATTAAAAGTAATGACAACAAAACTTTTATCACATGGTGAATAATTAGAATATAAAAATACAATCATCTAAGTAGGCATCCAGCCTGTTCTAAGGCGAGCTCTTTTATTTTTTCAATATGTTCAACTAATAGGGCCTTTTTATGTGAATTATTCCACCTCTCACCAGATGGTTTTTTTCATGGCTCTTAAAGGAATCAAGTCATAGTTTCAATCAGATTAACTTAATCTGGTAATCATTTCTTTCCTATAAATACAAATACGTATGGACGCATTAACATACTCGCAACGTCGAAAAAACCAAACATAATCTTCCCTAAAAAATCACACAAGCACCTTCAAGCACTGTAATGAACATACACCAATTGTGCGAGTATTATAAAACTAATATGTGTGGTGCATTATCGCAGAATTATTTTTCCACAAATATGCCCTTTTCGGGCTAACATTTTCTCGCAGACGTATAACCAAAAAAATATTGTTTTTTGACTGTTTGCCTCTCTTCAGCTAAAAATGGAATTTGCAGTGGACAACACCCTGATTATTCTTCTAAGTCGTTCCCTCATTACTGAGGATCGTGGACACTAGACAACAGTTTGCCTACGAGGCTCCTCCACTCCTTTTTGTAACTTCTTTGATGAGGTCGTTCCATCTGGCCGGTGATCTGCATATGCTTCTTCTTCCCTCCACTTGACCCCCGGAAAGCATTTTATCCAGATTCTCTGGGTTTCTCCTGGCAACATGACCGAAGTACTGCAGGACCTTCTCATGCATACGGCGGAGAGTCTCACTTTGATGCCGAGTTCTTCAAGGACAGATTTGTTGGTGCGTCGTGCTGTCCATGGGATTCTTATGCATTTTACGCAAACACCCTGATAGGCAAATGTTGACTTGCCTTTCATTTTCGACCGACTTAACATGTTTTTTTTCGTATTCGGCTCGCTATTGATTCGCCGTTCCCAGGAGCGTAGGTGGTTTGCATGTCAAAGTATGGCTTGCATGACCCTTGTTTGTTCACCCGTTAGAAGATGCAGGCCACGAATTGCCTTTTTCAAGCACGTCATCAGCAACCTTTTTGCTGTGGTCTTTCGAAGAATATCGCGGAGTACATTTAAGGTCGACTAACCTTATTAATAGCTGTACACAATCTAGTTGCGATGCTGGTGATGGATTGCGCCAACATACTACACAAAAAAATTATGCATTTAAATGCTACCAACTTACAACATTTCCTTTTTTGCATAGCCTGAACATGGACTTTTTAAATGATAAATCCCCTGTATTTATTTAAACATATGAATAAATATTATGATCCAAGATATAATAGCTGTACTATAAAGTGCGTGCAGCATCCCACGCCCGGCCCATGTCGGCCGTCCGAGAGCTCAACGACACAGATACGGCCGCCTGACAAATTTGTCCCTCCATTCTGGTTCCAGACGGTCGCAGTCGAATGTGCTGAAGCGTATACCCATGTTAAGCACACGTGGGGGTGGATAGTGGATACTCGAAACCCTTAAACTTACAAATAAGCTCTGATAAACCGTACGGAGATGATGCGATTATATCCTCTTCTGTTGACTTTATCTTGTTGTTGATTCATTCACGGAAAGCTTTTTACGATTTAATTTTTGTAATCATTCATTTGCAGTTCTCTGTTAATGAAACTATTTTAGATTCCGAGCTGATTCCACTACTTTTTGACTAAAGCACCTCTACCGCAAAATTATGGCGTAGTGTTGTATATATTATTATATATACCGTGCTTCTGCAAAGATTGCCTTAAATTTAGGAAAATGATTCCTGAAATCAAATTAAGCCAAAATGCAAAAAGATTTTTTATGGCTTTTTTTTTTCAAATTACGAGATTTTAATTTACATAAGGTTATTAGTTGAAAGTTATCTACAACTTGTTTTGTTCGAGCCTTTGCTATTGAGGAAAAAACACTGTTTATATTAAACTTTGCACCACTAAGAATGTTGTAGATCATTTTCAACACAGTTTTTGTGTATAATAATTGCCTGTAAGATAAAATCACCTAATATCGATATACATTTTTTTAGGAAAAAATCTAAATATTTAAAAATATATATATTTTATGATTATTTAATGTTATGAATCATTTTCTAAATTTAAGGCTGTGCTTGCAGAAAATATTAAAATAAATATATTTACAAAAATGCGATTTGGTGTAAATAATATTTGTATCTTAGATACCCGTAGGCGAGGTAGGTAAGAAGGTAACAAACACGCCAAACAGTAAGCAACGGGATCTGGTATATTAAGCGATACATCTCTCCTATATATTGACCATAATATTATGTGAGTAAGTTAATATTAACTACTAAACGTTATTAGTGTTTCTAAAACAGAAACTGTGAAGATAAAATCAGAAACTATTATCGATTTCGTCTGTAATGTCCCTTAAGTCCATTACATGCGATCAACAAATACATCGATTTCCAGTGAAATCCACTAACACAATTCAGCTATTATTTTGACTCGTGCATGAATCAGCACGATGAAACAATACTTTTACTCGGAATATTTCGGATTGCATCATTTATCGGCCTATATAAACCGGCGAAAAAGCAACCAAAGTATAATTCCCCGAGTGATCACCTTCCCCCAAGGTTGCGACGGCATATTCGGCACCCCTCTCACGAGGTCGTTCAACGAATCCGGCTCCTTGGTTTCCTTTCCTTATCCTCCCTAGTCACGAAGCATCAGTCTGTAATCCCACAGACTCGCGTGCCCAGTACAAGATACTTGGAGCACACATACCATCCTCATCCATATATTCTCGTAACCGCAGTCGCGCGTCTATACACTCGTGTCAACGTTCGGCAAGCTATTCGGCAAGCGTCATAACTGGCAATATCAAACCTTCGATCAATAAATTCCATCTACTTCATTCAAAAACGCCTTTCAATACGGATATAACTCGTTAGTTTATACCACCACCTCACACCGAACAATTTGGAGTCTAGTGAGGGGTGGTCCCTCACACGTCGATATAGAGACCAAATTTAGACATTTCAACTACAGAAATTGAGACGAAACGTTTCACGAATTGAGACGAAACGCAGTTCCCAGAACAGCGGCCGAATTTACCGAGGTCAAACGCGTATCTGACCTAATTTTACATTGCGAATTGTTAATCGAGTCGAGAAGAGCGAGTCGAGCGAGTCGTGTTGGATGCCTCGACCGCGATCCGGACGATCTCGCATTCGAGACGCTCGGCTCGCTCAAGAATTTCATTCTGCGCCTCTCCTTTCTGCATTGACGGAAAAGTTCAATTGCCACTCGGTGGCATGCCGTCTCATTGAAAGAAATAGGACAGTCTTATACAGCTTCTGTGTCCAAGTATAGGTCACTGGTCTGGGTGCTATTATTTAAATTAGAAGATAGGCTTCAAATAAGCTCGAGCTACGCACACCTGGTAGCACAACCCAATCTATCCAAAATATGAAGAGTTTATAAAATCGAAGACTATTACGGTTTTTTGACATTATAAATATGATATAAAACGAATTTACCGCGTAAAATTTGTAGCACCCGACGTTATAGTAAGTGTTGTGTGCAAGAAGGATTTTCAAAATTCCCCGGTCCGAGCCCGGCCCCCCACCACCGTTATAACCTACGCAGTGACGGAAGCGGTATGCGGCCTACCCGCAAAACAACGGATTGACAACTCTTCAGTCTACCCTGGACAACGGCGGCTGCAACGTCACCGAAACGTTGGGTGCTGCATATTTCACGCGGTAAATTCGTTTTCTATCCTATTTATAATGAAGAGTTTAATCAAAACACATAACAGAACGACTTTGTAACTGTTTCAGTTAAACGTTATATTATTTCGGTAATTTTTCATTTGTAAATAGCCTTTTTGGAAACTGGAAAAAAATACACGAATCGATTTTCATTAATTAATTGTTTTTGATAATCTGATTCTTTTGTGATCTACCGGCATTTAATTGAAATGCTGATTATTGCATTCTCACTTTTACGAGGTAGTGTATCATTCGACCGATATCTATCATTGAGGATTGATATGATTTCAAGATAAAATCGAGTATTTTCATTGTATTTCTTTTCTTGAATGAGTCGAGTAAACTGTTTTATAATTATTTTAATTGCGATTTGTCGTTTTCTGTTTCCAAATGAGTAGGTGTTTATATTTTAGCGGTATATTTTTAGAAAAATTTTTTTTTGGGCCCGAAAACCATCAAAATTGATGGTTTTCGGGCCCAATGTTTAGGACAAATAGCTGGTTAATTTGTAGGTTTATTTGGCATAACTATAATATACTTTGTGAATGGACTCGGAGGTATAAAATGTTTTGGATTGTTAAATCAATACCTGTTTCCGGAAGACCATACAGATGCCACAAAGAGAAATGGAGGGAAAGTGCTGCGGTAATCGATGTGAATTATTTTCGATTTTATGATTTTCAGTATGGCTAACCATATTGTTCTGAGAACAGTACATCATCTTAATACTGTTGAACTGGATGCTAATGGGCCCTTGCTGAGTTGGCCACGAAGACCCATTCTGTTCAGGGTTGGTCACACTCACGGGTCAACACCCATCCGGCGGCCTCCATGCATGAAGTGCGAGCCCGGGCAGGACTCTGGCCTTATATATAGGGCTAGTTTCCCCTAGGTATCAACCTTCTGGCGCTCCTGGATGGTCTGCGCACCGTGCGGCATAAGCCAAACGATTGTGCACTCTGACTAACAGTCGGGGGAGTCTGGAAGCAGGTCTCGGATGTCTCGGATAGCGAAGCAGCTCTTATGGCACTGGCCTCGAATACCATTAATTCAAAGCTAGTGCAAAACTGCATATCACTACTGAATTCCCTGGGCGAAAAGAACAGGGTAATTCTAAGATGGGTTCCCGGCCATGCAGGAATCGAGGGAAATGAAAAAGCCGACGAACTTGTTAGGACGGGAGCAAAGGGAATGTTATACGGCCCTGAACCTTGCTGTGGCGTACCAAAAAGCCTTGCAAACCTAATGCTCAAACAAATGTGTTTAGAACAATCCGTCAACCACTGGAACAACACGCCAGGGTTGAATCATTCCAAAGTGCTTATTAAGGCTTACGACCGTAAGACGGCCCGTGAGGCCCTATCGCTAAATAGGAACAATCTACGCATACTGGTGAGGGCGCTCACGGGGCATTGTGGCCTGAACAAACACATGTTCAACCTCAAGCTCAGAGACACAAAAATGTGCAGGTTCTGCCAAGGGGCAGAGGAAACTCCCCAGCACCTCATGTGCGAGTGTGGCCCGCTGATGCGTAAAAGATACACCCACTTGGGTTGTCACTACCTCCAACCTGAGGAGGTAAAACAATCTGGCGCCAAAACCCTGCTGCGGTTCTTAAATGACACGAGGCTTAGCGCAGAACTATAGTAGGTGGCGAACACAATAGATCAGCAATGGTCGCAGTGTTACAAGGCTCATAAAGACCTTAGAAAAGCCCCACTCAACAAATAAAAAAAATATCTCGCGAAAAAATATCTCGCGGATAAGGCGTTGGCCTCTTACGGGCATGTGGCGGAGCTTGACGGTGGACTGTTTTGTTCAAGTCTTCTTCGCTCACTTCACGAAAGATAGAACGAACAATCGTTAAAACTCCCTGAGGTGACGGGTTCGCCCGTTGCAGTTGAACTGGGTAGATATCTAAATGCAATAAGCTTTTCAAATTAGACAATGACTATCGCTTAAAATACAGGTTTAAAGTGCCATTAAATACGAAAGTCATTGGAGATTTCAACAAATTATAACTTTCATTAAATAATCAACCGAGTATGAATGCAATTTATACGGGTAAAAGATTAACGAAATGCCACGGGCTAAAGATAATGGCTCGCGGTATCATGCCACGGCGAGTTTGATCGTAATAGTTTTCCCTGTTGGGAATCTCGGCAGATCGTGTCGCTCGTCTTCGTCAACGCAAGCCGAGCTCTCGACTACCCACATAAGGTTATAGTCACACTGATTTATTATAATTTAGTATTCTACTCATCTGAAATCATACTGAATTCAATTAGATAAACATTTAAATTGTGTCTATAATTTTATACATACTCAATGTAGTAATTTGAAACATGTACCAGCTTACACCTTTCTGCATCAACACTGCCTATATTCCAATCGATATAACGTATTTACTCGTTTGTTTCTGATTACATTCTTTTCCTTATTTGATGAAGAGATCGGGGTTTTTTCCCAAATTAAGACCCATTTTCACTGATTACTTTATTTGGCAAGGACGAAATTTGGGCATAGCAACAGACACATATAGCAAGTTCATGACGCGTGGAATATAGCCAGTACCTTAAGCTAACATTATTAAAATAATTAGTTTCAGATTCAGTTTATCTACATTAGTACTAAACAGCGCGATTAAGATAGTTTTTAGCATTACTTATTCATCCTGTATATTGTCCAGTAGCGTAATTCCGTAATAAGTGAACATTGAAAAGCGCTTGGCATAACGTTTTCCGTCATAACGTTTGTAAAATAATTATTGTAAAGAAAGTAAAATACTGTCCTCCATAATATACGTTATCAGTAGTAGCACTAACAAACAGCAAAATATACTATTTAGGGCATTTCATACGAGACAAAGAAATATATACTTTGAATTGTAACCTGTGTACTGGTTCAAACAGTAGAGCTATCCTAACTATCTTGTTTAATCGTACAATCAATACAATGATACGCTATCGTACGCACAACGATCTGTCATAATCATGGTTGTATTATTTCCCACTTTTCCGATTTGAGTACCACAGGGAACACATTCATTTTGCGTGCAGCGGCGTGGTATCCAATCACCGCCTTCTTCAACTCAAAAAAATCATTTTCTAATGGTACGTCTTTTCGCCTAATTATAGTCTCCTGGTATATATATATATATATATATATATATATATAAATATATATATATATATATATATATATATATATATATATATATATATATATATATATATATATATATATATATATATATATATATATATATAAATATATATATATATATATATATATATATATATATATATATATATATATATATATATATATATATATATATATATATATATATATATATATATATATATATATATATATATATATATATATATATATATTTATATATATATATATATATATATATATATATATATATATATATATATATATATATATATATATATATATATATATATATATATATATATATATATATATATATATATATATATATATATATATATATATATATATATATATATATATATATATATATATATATATATATATATATATATATATATATATATATATGTATATATATATATATATATATATATATATATATATATATATATATATATATATATATATATATATATATATATATATATATATATATATATATATATATATATATATATATATATATATATATATATATATATATATATATATATATATATAAATATATATATATATATCTATATATGTATATATATATATATATATTTCATTGAATACTAAACTTAGTTATGCAGGTCCTAATTTCTGTTTTCTCTTTCTTGGCGTGATTGTATATCGGACGACTCCATTTTTTTGAGTTCACCTCAGGCCATGGCGGTTAAAACAATAGTAAGTATGTCTTAAAAATTGGAATCCTATAGTACTCCCTTTTTGCTTCCCTCTACGTTTTTACTCTATACTACCCTGTTTTTAATATTATTTTTGGAAGTACCCCTAACCCTGGTACTCCGTCATTTCCCCCTAGAACTCGCCCAAAAATTGACAAAATTCATTTTAAAACGTAAATGAAGTAGCTCTCACTCTCACATTGTAATTTTTAGCAAGTTCTTCTCGTATGGTAAAAAGTCTACCCGTAGAAAAAGCGATCGCTTTGTCTTTTTATCGTACTTTCATCTTACATGCAAAACTATTTATAAATCTCGGTTTTCTTTGATTCTACAACCATGAATCACGGAAAAAACGTAATGAATTACCTTTTTTGTAAGATTAAAACTATAGTATCACAACCCTCCTATCTGCTGTGATAAGACGGAGGCATAGTGAGTGTCGACAGAATTAGGTTAGAATCATACTACGATATCTTGAGAGTTTGCAAAGATGGTGCCCAGGCATCAACCTATATCTGATGGTTTTCTTCTATTCACCTATTCACTTTTCAGTAAAAACTCTTTATCTGAAAAGCGCGAGTCTTTCCTTCTCAGATTCTATCGAAAAGCCAGGCTCCCTGGGCCTCAGTATTTATTACAACTGCTAGACGACAACTCATTACAAATTCCAAAAGCCTGAAATTGGCACGAGCGTGAGGCGGCACTCATTACAGCGTAACAGATAAAGGGCTCGTTTCTGGATTTGGGACGCTAGCCGCCGTGACGTTAGCGCACGCAACGCAAAGGTTTTCAGCTCTAGCGCGTAAAATGTAAATAGCACTGTAAATAAAAATTAAAACTGTATTAATGTAATGCCATTAATTATATGCGGTATTAGTTTGCTCAATGCCGTACTACGTTCTAACAGCTAGGATTTTACTACGAAACGCAATGTATAGATGGCACTCATAGTTCCAAACATTGATTAATCTTCTCTTATGTTCAGTAGTTGATAGATAGTGTTCTAAGCACGCCTATGCGGTATCATATCTCAAAATTAAACAATAATATAAGAACTAACAAATTTTTAAAACAACAAATTTTTAATACATTATTTACATAAATATGTTAATTTTTAATATGGCATACAGGTCCCAATGCATTATAATTAGGCGTATTGATGTTTAAACAGACTAATATTCAAGGTATGGGCATTTCACTACCTGTTTATGCTAGAATAAGATCGATTGTTTTTTATTTTTTTATGTATTCTGTTACTATTACTATTTAAAAAGATTTTAGCTTGTATATTTAATCCCTTTTATATTTATGTATATTACATCTCAACGAATTGGTGTTTTCTGCAATGTTGTGTTTGTTAAATACATACATAAATAAATAAATAGACAAATAAAAAGGAATAAGTAATAGGTACATATCATTCTAATATCTCCGTATTATTTCAGTGATGTAATCAGCCTATATAAAATGAGTAGATGGCACTAATAATTGAATGTTATTATTGTTATCATTGATCAAATTATAGGGTATTTATAATCAATCAGTCCTTCAAAAACCTATTTATTATCAATGTTATTTTAGGTTGCCAAATAAACTGCTATTAGTTTCGCCGGGCAATGCTATCAACACCACCCGCAGAAGGGTTGCCAAGATGTACTATGGCATTGAGCATTGTAATACCCTCTATAACCAATGGTAATACTGAAATGAAACGGCCTCTTTCTCAAATACCCACGGCGACATCGTCGATGCTCCGCCTTGCGTATTGAACATTTTGCAATTTTGAGTTTGCATACAAATCCGGTTTTAGAAATAAAAATATCTGTAAAACGCCGTTGTCCAGGTGTTTTACTAAACTCGTTTAATGTCTGTTTATCTCCCGTTTTGGATGGATCCACAATCTTGAGAAATAAACGCATTTTAAGCTTCGCTTAACAACACAACGCATACACAAGAGGATCAAAGACACATAGACTTTTTACTCTGGTAGATTTTGGTTAAGCGGTGGACGGGCATTGATTACTTTCGAGTCGACTTTGTTTCCATTCGACTAATTATAACATCATTTCATTAAATAGATATAATAGTTGATATTATATTGCTTTGGATGTTAAAATATATCTAAATGCTACATTATATAAAGGAATTATTTGATACAATGTTTCTTTTAATACAAATAAATGCAAAAGTCGAGATATTCAGTTGACTCGAGATTAAATTGACGCTATTTATTGATTTGCACATCGCTACAAAAACGAAACTGTCATGTCTACTGGCTTGTGTTCGGCTGGTTTAGTTCCTCGAATTTCTCACATTATTTTTAAACAGCCGTTATTAGCGTTGTTTGAATTATAAATGCTTTTATTTTTAAGTCTGTCTATGTTTGTATTGAGAACGGACCATACTAATTTTACGAATCCATACTAATTGTGTGACCACATAAGTGGATATCCCATTTGGTATTCTGACCTAGTCAGTAGCAAGGAGTGCTTTTCGGCATTTCGTATCTTCGTGGCGCACTGGGCGTCGCGACTAGAAGAACTGAGACTTCAGGGCACTCCCCCTCTAGGTGCGAGTGACTTGCCGTGTCCGTGAAAACATGCTGCCCTCCGCGCTGTGCCGGTTTTAAACGCCGGTGCAGCTTTAAATTAAACTTTGTTTGTATTGTTTCTCTCCCTAACGGGTGCCCGTGCCACCGTACCGAGCTCGTTCTGTCCCCACTCCCTTCTTGCTGCTGTTTGCGAATGCTGCTTAATTTATAACTTATGCACTACCACCTGCCAAAATATGAATGTATTTTTTCTTTTCTTTTTATTAATATAATATACATGTTTTTATTTTTTTTTAAATTGTATTTTATATAATACGTATTGTATCTATATAATGAAATTTAATGTAAATACATGTATGTGTATGTAAATGTAAAATGTAAACAAAAAGAAAAAAATTAATAATGAAACGAATTAATAAATGACTCCTTGGGGGATTGGATGGGGATAGAAGCCTCTGATCTTTGGATATACAATTAAGCTCGGGCAGAAAAGACGACTATAGTCGTTATAACTGCTCGGGTGGTGGATGGATTGGCTTCTGTCTCCATCCACCTCGTTGGAGTAAGAAAATGAAATGAAAATGAATCCATATGTTACCATGACCAACAAATCCATACTAATGTTTTAAAAGAACGATTGCTCACGTCGTATGCCATGCAAGCTGTTCTTATCCAAGAAATCGTCAACGTCATTTGCCACTGGCGCAAATATGTCATCTCGGCAAACATCCAATTATCTTTTTTCCTTCCGTCCGCGCTGCAGCGGTCGAGTGTGCGCGCGTCTCCGCGCGCATCAGATCCGCGATCCTCCGCGATGCGATTGCTGTCAATCGTGCAGATATCCGACTGTCCGCATCCCCGCCGCCATCAATCACCGTCAGCCGTCCTCGACGCGACCATCATCGTGCCCATTACCTTAATATAAACCGATTAGACCTATACAAACAATAGCATGAGCCGAGCTCGTCTATAATTCTCCACTCGCTCTTCTTTTTCAGCCTAATGAAGGCTCATTAGCTTGAGCTATCTACGATTTAGCCTCGGAGTCATTAATAACTTGCGAGACGGACTGGATTCTATGAGGAAAATATTGATATTTTTTAACATCTAATGATAAAGAACATACTAAACCAGTGCTAGTGCTTGATATTGATTCACCACTACGTTGTTTTTTCTTATCTAAAATCAGGAAATGCCTTGAGTAGATTATTCATCCATTCCTCCCAGGAGCATGTTGTGTGCGATTCGTTTACAACCATATTCTCTCAAATACAATCGCACCTTATAACATAGTAGCGTCGGCATGGGACAGATCTTCAAATACAGGGCGAGTTTTTAATTAGTGACATCCTTGAAGTGGGTGAATCAGTACGAGCAAAAAAGCTTCAATAACAAAAAAACGCTTTTTTTTTAATATTTTAAAAGTTTGTATTTTTTTAAATAGTATAAAAAGAGTTAAGCGCGTTGCGCCATCTAGCGGTAGGTAAAATATCGCAAATATTGTTTATTCGCGATTTCTTACCTATTGTTATATGGCGCAGTGTGCTCAACGCTTGTCAAACTTTTATTTATAATTCAAGTTTTTCAAATTTAAAAAAAAACATCCAGAAAAAAATATCAAAATTTGCTTATTTGCTCGTATTGATTCACCCAACTCAAGGATGTCACTAATTAAAAACTCACCTTGTATCCTGTATAAGCGTGACACAACTTGCTGTGGGTGTATAATTTATGCGTTTAAATGTTATTCCTTGTTATTAAATATCACCTAAGTTCTATGTTACGCTTATTAGTAGAAACCGCTGTACATTACTATACATCAATAAAATAAACAAATAAAATGATCGCATGTATTTTTATCGCAGTCAGGAGGATTAGGATTTGCCACAGGGTTGAAAATCTTAATATTGTTTTAAAATAATTAACGTATTGAAACTATAGAGGAAATAGAAAAATATTTGCTAGCGAATGGCACCCTTTACGATTATCAAGCTAAACTGAAAACTCGACTCACTGGGCTCGATTGCGTTTCTTCGTGAACTAAAATGGGAAATAAGTTCGTGTGAACGAGACAGAGAAATACGCTAGAACGGAATGTGAAATGAACGGTTGTCACTTTTTCGCATTAAAACTAACCATCAAAGGTAAAGTATCTGAATGTAACACCGCACGAAATGTGTTAAAATTTATTCAGACGAGTATAAGTTCGACAGGTAGTTTTTGATTCGACAGGTAGATTGCTCTATCTCGTTCACTTGAACTAATTTCAGTTTTGGTTCACAAATAAACGGAATCGGGCCCACTGGACCTTCGCCCGCGTCCGACGCCCATGCGTTGGCGCACTATACGCCTCAAAACATCATCCACCTCTCCTGCGCCACAGTCACTGCTGCGGTCCTGCACTCTGCTCCCATCATTAACAATGTCAATTGCTCACTGTCACCAAGCATCATATCTAAGCTAATTCGAATACGTCTCTCGTTTAACAATAAACAGGAATTACATCATTTATCGGTCAATTCAATCTAAAATAAACAATAATGATGAATCCAATTTAGTGAATGTCTATTTTAAAGCGGCTGTAGCTATACCTATACTTTAACCTCGACTTCTTAAAATATGTAATACTCAAGGGAGTTGGATGCAATCAGAAGATAACCAACCACCATCTGGGTAGTTCCACCGAATGAAATAATTTTGTCTATCGGCGACGAGCGTAGGATTTTAAAAAGGCATCACAAAAAAAACTGCTACGACTTACGATTACTATTCAAAGAATTGATATTTTCAAGAAATCCATCCGGGTGTATCTGCTTAAAATCAGAATGTATGCGCATAGCGAGATTTAAAATTTACATTTAATTAAAAATTTTTTATTATCGATTTATATATAACAGTTTTTTTTGTTAATTTTTTTGTTAATTTACTGTATATCATTCTTTATTAAATTGAATAACTAATTTAATGTTAATTTAATATGCTTGGTTATTCGTACACAATTGTGAGATTGTAATGGAAATATATATTCTATACTCTATAGATGCGATATGAGGAAGAGGTCGTGTGCCATAGTAGATACCACCCATTAATGGCAGGAACCGGATGACTCAAGAATGACACTGGCTAGAAAACTTGCCTGATATGCCCCTCGTGCGGATGATGGAATTACTGTGAAGATGTCCCTCGAAAACAGTGTCCAAAGAGAAAATGAGGAAATGGTTTAGCTCGCCCCATAAGACATCCATAAAACTTATCGTATATATGCAACATCTAGTCATGCCCGTTAGGTTGTCTCTCTTTGGATATCCGACATATCCAATGATGTTCCCAAATACGTAATTTATTAGGGTGGCGAGTTGCCGTTTCGGCAAATGACCGTTACTGGACCCAGGGGGAATTAATTGAAGTCGCCATCAGCTTAGTGCTGAGTGCCGAGCTGGCAAACCGCTCCATCGATCATTATTCACTTAACTAATTAGCGGCGACCGTGACCGTAGACCGCTACTCTTTTCTGATAAACACAAGCCGTGATTGGTGTATATTAATCCACGCGAGCCCTTAGAGATATTGGAGGAGCATTAATATAAAAGGAGCTGCCATTAAAACCAAGTTTTTTTTAAATTATTTTTTTTTGTTAAAAACATACAGCATAAAAATATAACATATAAGCATAATATCTAGTAATAACATATACGCATAATATAAGATATCCACGAAAAAAAATTACAAGGTTGGTGAGATACTACCACAGCTTTTACCTTTAGAGATAATTGATTTCATTTTAAAAATGGTCTGTATTTAATTTTATCAGCATATTCTAAATTTTGAGAAAGATAAAGTTGTAATAATAGTTATTTGAGAAAAAAATGCATATTATGCAGTAGGGTTAAGACATCGTAGAAATATTTGATTTTGGCTGAAACCCACTTTTACAAAGCTTTATTTTGTTTAAAAAATGTTACGTAGCTACTACATAATATTTAATAAATGTTGCCTCATTTCCCTAAATCACAAAAACACAATGGAAACACTAGACACTAGTTTAGGACACTAAGGACACTAGTTTGCACTCTTGTGTTTGCTATTGTGCAAAAGCTTAACATGCAAATAAATCTCAAAAACAAAATTAATCAACTACACATGCCAGTTTTTAATTGCCATTTTTAAAATCTTCACTATATATCTAAGGATAAATACAGGGCTTCAATGGAGACGTAAAGCTTGGAAATGCTTTACTGTTTTAGGAATAGACATCAGGTTTTGGTTTAAAAGGCTAGTTTAAGAATGGATTTATTAGGTGATGTAGTCACTTTTGAATAAAAATTAATACACTAATCGATTCCCCCATACGACAAAGAAGTCAATTTTGCCCAAGGATGTACAATCGAGTTTTGAAAGCCAGCTTCTCAAATGTATTCAGTAACACGAAGGTGTTACTTCAAAAACTGTTTTTTCCAATATTAAAAGATAAACCCACAAAGCTATAATTTAGTAGACGTAAAGGTTGAACCAATCATTATTTTTATCATGATAATTAAACCTACTTTCTTTCATTAAAAAAAACGCATTTTGATAGTTTTTTCAAAGAATAGAACTTGCGGAAATAAATTGGGCTTTACATTGTAAAAAACTGTAGGTACTTTACATCAAATTAAAAACGTAAATTAAAAAGTAGGTTAATGTTCAAAGTCATTCAAGTATTGTTATTTGATTTATAATATGCCATCGGTAATGCAAAAATATCTTACTAATTAAGTTAACTATTTTTTTTGTTGATATTCCTTATTTAGAGTGTACAAAGTTTTAGCCTGGATTTTGACATAAATTGCAATCGACTTTTTAACCTCATCCCAAAGTATATATTTGAAACTTTTTCCTTGCGAACCCAGGACAGCTTGTTGTTTATAATCGATACCTCAACACTGTTGTCCGGTTTTCAAAGTTTGATATAGTTCGTGCTGCACGGTTTATCACAATAGAAGGTAATGCCTCTGTTGACTCATATTATTCCTGAAAGACTACACTGAGCTCGATTAAGCCGGACGTGGATTTCAGGGCCTCCGCTCTATTACTCAGCATAGCCATTGTTTACTTGCTAATTGGCCACTTAATAATTGTTTATTTTTGTCGGTGGCAACCGGTCGAACCCTTCTCCTTTCTCTTGTTTAATATGGCTGCTTTCACAAACTCGGGTTGTCGGTTGGTAACAGCAGATGACTAATGGAAAGGTTGGCAATGTTATTTAAGTTGTTTGAAAACCACGGCATTATGGTTTCCCCTAAAACTCTAAAAATGTACTAAAGAAGAATGCTTGACGAAGACTAGAAATATATATATATATTCATCATCATTGCTAATACCTGTTTTTGATATAAATATCAAGTAATATCAAATCAATGCTGCTAAAATATACACAATTTTTTTAATGCCTAATTCATCAACTTCAAGGTAGAAATGTCGACCAAACACGTTGACACACTGTTCGTCTCTCGACACTCTGTTCGTCGACACTCTGTTCGACACTCTGTTCACTCTGTTACGTCGATACACAGCATGACTACTCGTACGGACTGCGTTGGTCCTATTGAAGCCGCACCTTCTAGGATGATATTTTTTACATACCATGAGTGATAAAGCGAATCGCCAAAGCAAGGCTATATCAAAGAGATCAAACGCGATATAAAATAGTTCGTCAGCTATCGAACGACAAGCGCCAAGCCGGAAAGCCTTTCAACTGGAGATAATGTTTTAGCAGAAGGAAACGTTTTTCCTTTCCTTTTTCCTTCCTCAAGATTTTTAATCTACTGATATCGACGAGTGGCGAAGTAGGAAAAACCTTCAAAATTATACAACTATTACATGTTTTTATTAATTTATTAAATTAGGTTCGACTAGGTATATCTATTTTAAGACGATGGAGATATAAATACTTATCTGCATCAATTTTTATGGTGGATGCAACTTTCAAAGCCTGGCAGCGATGACTGAAATTAATCACAAATTGCCACGTCATCATCCCCGGTGGTCTATCTCTGCGAAGTAAAACCCCACTGAAATGAGTTTTTTCGTTCGGCTAAAACGCGCTGTTGTACGTCACTAGAGAGTGAAGGGAGATGGCGAGCGAATCCCTCCGGAATTGGTTACATTTTTTATGAGCGACGATTCTGCGCGCGTCTGTCAATCAAGCGCTCTCTTTCTCTGTATTTTTTTGGGCAAACATGAATCAGGTCGCGAAATGAACAAGGGTACTTGCAAATGTCCCTCTGTCATGAGCGAGTATAAATAGTCCTATTGGGATGATGCAGTAGTTTTTGGGAGCATAATGGTTCTAAAGATATAACTAGTATAGTTATTTGTTTGGATTAATATTATAATATCACAAATTAATCTAAAACATCTAATCGAATAAAATGTGTTAGAATTGATTTCTGGTTCTAAGTATAGAGTTGGCGCTGGCTAAGGAAATATATTTTTCTTGTTGTGTATTATTGTAGTAAAAATAAATTGACTTGTTTCATTTTTGGAGACAAAAAACGAAAAGACACTTTTCAAATCAGTTACTTTAGCACACATCATTTAGATATGATAATAATAATAATATTAATAAAACTCTTTATTCTTAAGAAAAGGCCTGGATACAGGTAAAGATGCCACTGTGACCACTGTGGCAACTTTACCTAACCTCAACTATCATTATCTATGCAAATTTCTCTTAAGGCGCGTGGAGTCGTGAAACGATCATATTTGAAGGCCGATAACTTTAGAATTAGCCTACTGACAATTCCAGAAAAAATATATCTCAAGCATTAATATATAAACTTCAATCTGATCGTTTAAAAAAAATGTAGAACATAAAAAACTATACAAAAAAAATTATTGAAATGAAGCTGTTTTCAACTTTAATTACGTAACTACTTCTAACCTGCAAGTGATATTTTCATGGCACTTGCAGTTAAATATTGCTAACACATTTATCTTTAAACTGATCGTTTCTTATTCTAGAATAATAAATAGCTTTGACAAAAAGTAATTTAAACTACATATACTATAAATGTGATGGTTTTAGGCGACGGCCGCCAGTGTTCCACAAACAGTCCGACGAGGAGGGTGTCGCTGCGCTGCAATCCGCGTCCGCGAAACTGTAATATGTTTGCTGTTTTGCGACTTTGAAATAATCGAAAATGCCGCCAATAAGGAAAGCTGCAAAAAGTTGGGCTAAAAAGGCCATGAAAATGAACGAAGTAAAATACAAAATATCTATTCCTACAAAGAGTCAAAGTGTACGTAAGAAAGCGAAAAATTGTAGGTAGGTATCTACCTACAATTTTACTTTCCCAAAAAGGAAAGTATTATGATCGCGCTAAAAAAAATTTGAGATGATGACGGAAATATACATTTTGAGACCCCCTAAGACGATTGAGACCATTTTCAGACCGATCTCTTTTTGTGTGTATGTATGTGTGTATGTATGTGTATGTATGTGTATGTGTGTATGTATGTATGTATGTATGTTTGTTTATTTCTACTCTTTATTGTGAAAATTTCACAATGGGCGGGTTTATTGTCATATGACACTTTCTTACAACTAACTCTACTGTGACGTGTTTATATGTATGTATGCGTGTAACATGTGTGTGTGTGTGTCTTGTTATTGCATTCGATCGACAGAATTGAAAATGCAATTCCGTTAATTTGATCTCAACGGAAAATATTGACCCAGCCGTGTATGTTTGTTTGTTTGTTTGTTTATACTCGTTATTGTGAACATACGCATTCTTCCACGATAGCGCACAGTCGCTTAATCTGATTGAGCTGAAATTTGGTATATAAGCTTCGGTTAACCGTCGGTGGAACCTATTAGTTTTTTGGGCTCTTACGACCAAAGGTTGGGGTACCTAACATACAAATTTGGGGTACCTGGATTACCAATTGTCCCTACTTAATTAGGAGAACTTACAAAAAAAAATATTTCTCTTTGTCTGGGGCAGCAACCATAATTGGTAAATGGAATGGTGAAGTGCTATTTTTGGGCGTACGAAACAAATACTCCTGTATCTGTGCATGAGCAGAAAAAAGAAAGATCGAACACAAAACACACGTGTGCTGTAAAAATTATAACGGTCCGTCTACTGGCATGGAATCCGATATTCTCCTAAAGGGTTTCAAATACTCAATTGAAATGCATGGCCTCATATACGGCAGAATGGTTTCTGATGGCGATTCCAACACATACGCCAAAATATTGAAAAGTCGACCGTATGACCACCTCACGGTAGAAAAAAATGAGTGCAGAAACCATGTACTTAGAAACTTATGCAATAAATTAGTCCAGCTACAAAGGGACACAAAATATCTATTGAGATTCCGGAAGTATTTGACACAGAAAAAAATCATGATCCTAAAAAAACCATTCGCAAGATCATAAAGATTTATAAAACTGATTCTGAATCAGAGAGAAGGTGTAATATTAGCCATTCTATAATGATTTTCTGTTGACCCACTTGCACGCTTTTGGCGATCATAGTCGGTGCAAAGCAAACTTTTGTACTGAGATGAATAAATCAGATATGATATCAGAAACAGCCGACAAAACTTTTTTTACAAGTACTCTCTGGGGTAGAATTTGTTTCCTTATGTCAAATGTTGCTTCACATGCTCCAAGTTTAATTCATGATGTACACTTAGTACATCATGAATTGTATACGGTTTAACAGTATAGTAGCGAAGCTTGTTGGCGGTAAAAGAACAAATTTGAGCCTCAAAGGTTCCTACCAGACAAGGTGCCAAGCCTGTTTAGTTTCATTTAACTCGCACAAATTGATGTCTTCCCTTTACAACAATGTCATAGGTCGTAGTCCCACAGGCATAATAAAACATTTGGAAAAGCAGCGATTGCAAAGGATGGCCAATATGAGAAAAATCAGCCGAAAGAAAAACAGATTACTTTTTTCAAAAGGAAATTACGCAAATTATGGAGAAAAGTGTGAAAAACCAGACATGCTGCAAGAAATATTTGAAAAAGAAAAATGCACTTTCTTACATAACTTAAATTGGACTGACGAGGAAAGAGATGAAATACAGAATAAAACTGTACTGAAGAGTACCTGCAGTGAGTGGATGGAGATAAAAAGGACTATTTTGACAGCTTCAAACTTTGGAAGAATTATAAAGAGACGTAAAGATATCAGTTGCGTAGGATATGTTGTTGTAAAGGATATATTATACAAAGTTGTTGTAAAGGTAAAGGATATATTATACAGTTGTAAAGGATATATTATACAAAGATTGTTGTAAAGGTAAAGGATATATTATACAGTTGTAAAGGATATATTATACAAAGATTCTTTATCCCATGTAACATTAACTAAGCATGGAAAAGATAATGAGAAGTAAACTATTGGACAGTTAAAAATGCAAGAAAATATTGATATAAAACCATGCGGGTTGTTTATAGATAAAGAGATACTCTTCCTCGGAGCTTCTCCCGACGGTGTTGTAGGTAACGACTTGATCGTCGAAATCAAATGTCCTATCATTGCATTTCAGAAAGGTATCGATGAAGCCATCAAAATCGGTATTATAAAATTAGCAAAAATCGAATCTTACAAATTAATAAAACCCATAACTGGTATTTCCAGATACAGGGGCAACTTCACATACAGATACATCTAAATGCCTTTTAGGTATTTGGTATGGAGAAAACGAGCCTTTAAAACAGAAATAATAACAAAAGATGACTCTTTCTGGGATAATGAAATGAAATACAAACTAAAGACATTTTATTTAGATTGTTTGCTACCCAAATTGATAGACCCAAGAAATTCAAGAAACATGCAAATAAAAGATCCTGAATATATAAAAAAGGCCATTAAAGAAAAACAAAAAATGATCGAAGCTTAGATAAGTAAAGCTGCATCTAAGAGAAAGCTCATTGAAGTAAAAAAAACAGCAGTTGAAGAAGATCAAGAAATGGTTTATGAAAAGCTAGTATTACATAAAACACTTTATGAAATGAAAGAACATGATAAAGAGAAATCACCAGAAACCATAAATATAAGCATAAGACTGTGTGAGGAAGATAAACCGGTGTCTGAAAAATATGATGTAGAAGAAGAATGTGTCGGTCCTAGAGATGTCCTAGAGAGACACAAAACTATATGCTTTGTTATATTATGATATACTCCTACGATTATTTTATTGATTCACACATCTCTGATGTGGTCTTAACCTAAAAAGTAAACCGACGAAAAGTAGTTTTTTAACAACACAGGATCGCTATAAGTTTTCTGATTATTGAGTGGTACTTACCTAAATACGTAATTACCTAAAAAAATATAGTATAAAATAAAACATTCAAAAATATAATTTTAAATTGTTTACTTATTTAAATATCGTCGCTTATTAATATATATTATAAGCGACATATATAATTTTCATATATATATATATATATATATATATATATATATATATATATATATATATATATATATATATATATATATATATATATATATATATATATATATATATATATATATATATATATATATATATATATATATATATATATATATATATATATATATATATATATATACATATATATAACATTATCGCTTTGCATCATACATATTATCGCTTCGCAATCGTTCTATGAATTTCAAACAATATTTCGGCATTAGTCGCGTGATTTTTTAGCGCGGGCGGGGGAAGCGGAAAGCAATAGGCCCCGCCTCATCGTCCAAGGTCATTGACGTGCATATGCGCCTTAAAATTGTATAGCAATGTTTATTGACAGCTTCTACGTCTTCTAAAGGATGTTTTATTTAATATATATCAATTCTGCTTACCTTGTCAAGTAAATCCACTAAAAATTTTAAATTTTCAACAACATTCTCCTGTAATAATTGTCCCACAAGTATCAACAAACGTCAATAACTTGCAAATTGACAGTGTTACCAGCACACAAAAAATGATGTATGACCACTGGCTCATCACAAAACTACCAACGGGGTCTATGAAATACATACTAATTGTAACTTATTATAAAACTGATTTTGATTCATACAATTCAGTGGTAGGTAAAGTTAACAAGGAAAGGTAAAGATGCCGTGGTTGACGGTACTTTGATAAATCGACATAAGCGCCCGTAGCGTAACGGAATGCGTGTTCAGCTATTGTAGAGAGTAGCACCGCGAGCTTCTCGGCGAGCACGCATCTCGCGAAGAATCGCTTCGCAGAAATGGTTTCAATTAAAAGTTCACCATTTCATAAAAGTCAATTAGCCCGGGGTCACGAGTGTGATGATAATTGCTTCGCGACCGGCGATTTACGGCCCGGCGATCGTGATTGCTGTGCGGCGGACGACGCGGACGACGTACAGGTCGACTATTATATCTTGAGCAGGTTGAAAATATACATGAGAGTTCAAATACCATAATATGGCGAATGCCATAATATATATTATATATTGAGTGCATTGAGCTAGAAATTTCCTGAATAGAAAGAATTATTAGAGGGCTGTTTCATTTTATCGATACGCGTGGCTCCTTAAGCGGGAAAGAATGACATTCCCTCACAAAACAGCGCTCTTTCCTTTTTGAGATATCGTCAAAACAAGTCGTACTAATATTGTTGGCCAATCGCCTGACTACTCTTGCAGCGCCGTCTCCGTTTAGAGATATTCCCATTTTCCATTGTGAATATAGTAACTCAAATTATTTTCTTCTTCTAGCGGCATTTCCTCTTAAATTGTTGTAGAATATTGTCACGAATACATTTTTTTCTGTAGTTAAATAAAAAAAAAAACCGTATTACGATTTACAAGAAAATGCCTTTCTTACTCAAATTACACGTTCCAATGTATGATTTAACACTTTTGACATTTGCTATAATACACAAAACATAGCGCAAAAATCGTAGAATTTATCACGACTTAGCGATTAATTTAAACGTCTATCACTATTGTTTCAATTAAAAAAGTTTCAATTGTCGGACCTCATAGAAATAGATGTGCTATATTTTGATGGTATACGTCATAAAATGTTTTTTTCATTTTCAGCTTTTGGATAGTTTTCTGAAATATATTGATTATAATATGAATTATAATATTTAAGAAACGACCTTCGCATCAAAGGAAATTCGATAAACACAGTTAAATAAGCATAATAAGAATACGTCGACATTATTATGGTTACCTAAAGAGTAGAAAAATATGTTTTTTAAATAAAATTACCAATAGGCGATTAGACAATACATTTATATTTTTCACATTAAGAATTAAAAGTTCCCGATACTGTAAAAACATAAATTATAAAATCTTCTGAGGTATGGGCTGATCTAAATTCTTACTGTTTGCTAATAAATATTTCGGTGGCAGTCGGAAAATTTACCTCCAAATTTGCAGTCCAGTTCAGTCATCGTCATTGACAAAGTACCGTGATTATTTATCTTAATACATAAATAAATAAACCTACTAATTTATAGTTTTCAACAATTAGTAGTTTACAAAAATGATAGTGTTACAAAAATAGTATAATAAATAAAACTACTAATTGATTGCCTTAGTAGTAAAATATCCTAAATGTATGATATTGAATATTAAAGTTTCTTTATTAAGGAAAATATATTTTTAAATTAAAAAGGCCACACTAAAATATACAAACGGCTCAAAATATAATTAGTCGACCTGTACCTCCACTGGAATGCGACAATACCGCAAGGCTGCAGAAGGCTACGCGGAGTACAGACGTTCATCGATGTGAATGCGGTCGTAGCAATCACAATTGAGGTCTGAAACCGTTTCAGTAATTATAGATGCTTCACTTCGTAAAAGGTTTTTAAGCCACATATGGCACCACCCAATCGCGTATACTATAATGATTACGGATCCTTCTGGTTTAGAAGGAACGAGCGGAAATGGAACCGCTAGCGATCAGGCCTGATGGCTCGAAGCTTTGTCCAAAGGAATAGATACAGGACAAGGTCAAAGGTTTAATACTCTAAAGGGGAAAACAATAAATCTTGGCGACAGGTCAAAATACTTAAAATTTCTCTCACTTGTCTGAGAATTACCGCTGATTTTATGAGTTTTTCGTTGAAAAATCGCGTTGAATATTGGTTTAACGATTAAAAAGTCTTCTTATCTTAAGGTTTTGAGAAGAGACGACAAAGCAACGTTTAAAAGCTGCTTCAACATGGTCAGCACATATTTAATGGGGAATTATCGCAAACATGGAACGATATACACTATTCGAATATTTAGCGGAAAACACTTCACTCTTGGTTATTTTTTCAGCGCGTTTGGAAGAATTTGGAAGAACATATAGTTATTGCTACTTGAATCCCATCGAAGATGATTGTAAATCAGGTCATCTCGTCGACGTCATTAGTTTAAATACCGTAGAGCGCGCTATATACTAATTCCCTATGGAACTGCTGATGCCTTTGAGCAAGTCATGGGGCTGGCACCATCATTTGCTTAGCCAGATTGACGTGGAAGGACGCAAGACACCAAGACGAAGATACCTTTACCGAAGAAGAAGGAAGTCAGTGGAATTTGGAGTTTGCGTCGAGTGGCCCTTGTGCCAGACCAGGTCAAATGACCAGACCAAGTCAAATGGTCAAATATTTTAATTTTCGTATACTGAGAGAAAAACGTCCAGCAGTCGCACCTGTGAAACGGAAAATTGCGGACTAATTGTATTATACACTTAAATATGTATGCTACGCTTCGAGCACATTCTGTATGCTACGCCTCGATTACTCAACACATTCTCACGTCGAAACGCCATTATTTATGGCGTCACTACAAGGAAAAATATATGAGTCGCTTGCCAAAGGTCTAGAAAGAATGGTGTATTATACGTATTTACAATACGTTAAAATGCAACTGTTATGTTCTCTAGCTACAATCGTATGTCTATAACTGACGGCTGGTAGTCAGCTTACTCATAACAACGAAAAGTTTACGACTGCTACGTATGAGTGTAGTTTTGTCTCGGATTAATAAACGGAGAGCTCGTCTGTTTAAAACGTAATGTCTATCGATGGAACGCGAATCATCGTTGTGTCGTTTAGCATCGTTGTTGAAAGTATTCCAAAGTGGTCATCTTAGTTGGCTGATCTGGAAATGGAAGGATCAATTCACGGATTGCATGGTGATAAGGTTGCTTGCATAATATCGTTTTCGCAATTATGCTACAAACTGCCATTACGGTTTTAAATGTGATATTTTTACGCGTTACTGAATGGCATTGGGCATTCAAAAGTTTTGGCAGGACGCATTTCAATTGCACCACAGTGACATTACTATTATACTACGTAAAGGAGCTACCATCTATAACGGGCGAACCCGACACCTCAGGTTTTTATTAACGATATAGATCGTTCTTGTAGCCGTGAGGTGATTACACAGAGACTTAAGGAAAACACAGCCCACAGTCTAGCTCCGCCAACATGCCCGTAAAAAACCGACGACTTGCCGCGAGGCACTGGAATGTGAAACCAGCAGGCCAACCTGACGCCCTTACAACCAGATTTAACTGGATTTCTCCGTTCCCCAGTATCGTCACGGGTTCGAGGTCCATTGCGCCTCTTCCTGACCTAAGCGGATATTCAGTTTGAACATTTTGCGGACCGCGGCACCCTTTGCCCGCCATGGTCACTAAGGAAAGGGTGGCCGACGGATCGATTAAGGAGTTGAAGACGTTAGGTCGACAACTACCCTCCGCTATCATAGGAAACATACGTCTTCAGACCCCCTGGCTATTCGCCGATTGGGGCTTTCTCCGTTTTTCCCGGAAGTGCAGATAGTGCTACAACCGCCCAGTTTCGCCCGAGGTATTTCCCCGAATCTGCCATCTTCTGATCTCAACCGCCTCCGACTGCAGGGTTACAGCCGTGGCCGAAACTCACAGCGGCCCTGACAGGGTAAGCCCCTTTTCGAGGAGGCTACCAGATAGGAGTTGAACCGTGAGTTGGGCTTTCCAAATGGCAGAAAGAGTTTGGCCAACACCACCCAAGCTGCATGAAACTATTAGGAAACAAAGGCTACGTAAAGGCAGTCAGTTTAGTGCAGAGATACAGCGTGTATATTACTGACAGACTGTTTTTTTCTTAATGCACATAGCGAAGTATACATAGAATCAGTATGATCTGTAGAATATATCAATGTTGATACAAGAAGTGTTGTATATAAGTTTGATGTATTTCTTTCCTATATCACTACTATGTGTGTATGGCTACGAGCATAGGACTTCCCCATATATGTTAGAACTCTTGAAGATCTTGTGATCACTTTATATTATTAATATCTAGTAGTATCCTGGCTGCGTTGTATCGGTTTACACACCACGAATGATACTAATGCTTGACTATACTTACGCGTGCCATATACAGATAAAATAATAATGAAAGGGGAACTACGAAAGGAATGCAGCTTGGGTGAGTAAGAAGGTCTATGCCGCTCTCAGTTTTTATAGCGTTACGGACAAATGCAGGCTGAAAGCGTACGCGCGAAGTGTTAAACAAAATACCTACCATAAAACGGAGAACAAAAGCAAGTCGAGTCAAACGAGACGAATCCGTATGAATAGAACAGTTCGCTTGAAAATGTAAATATGCATACAAACGAAACAATGAATGGAATAATAAATTACTAATGAGAAGCTACGGATGTTATAAAAATTCCTAGATTACTTGGCGAGATCCCAGATCAGAATCCTAATAGCAACAGTCTAAACTGGACCGGCCATAAAAATACAAGAGTTTATCCGTAAGGGACCAAAAAATATAAATGAGATTAAGTTTTCAACTTAAAATTTTGACGTTGAACGTCAGTCTCAAGTACGGAGGACAGCTGCCGGTAGCTCGATAAATAGCCGAACGAGTCGGTTCAGCGAGGCCCGATTGATTCCAAATATAATAAGATTCCAGAGCAATTGAAATGCCTTGGAGAGAATTTGGTAAGAACCCCAATTTATGGTATAAGGGAGTTTGAAAATTCTGAGTTTATTTTTCATGTTGATGATTAATAATAATATTGGTATATTACATTCTAATTTTCATATAATTTATTATACATCTATTTATTTAAAAAAATACGAAGGCATATTGCTGGATTGATAGTAAATAAATTTTCTTTGATTATTCTACATAGAATTTGTATTTATATTTTAATATATTATTCTCCCTGACTATTAAATCACATCAGTATATTTTGTTTATTTGTATGGTATGTTTTTTAACAAAAAAAAATTGCAACAGCCATGCCATGGTGATACTTAGAACAGGCTATCATAATTGAATGCGTATACAAAATATTGCGTGTGTGCTGTTGATCGTTGAGGAGTTCACTTGCTGCAAGCCAATCCTGGGTGCAACTGTCGTAATTGAAAGCATGTAAAAAAAATCGTGTTTGTGCTGTTGACCGTTGAGGAATCCCCTCGTCGGGAGCCAACACTGGATGCAGCAGCCAAGTCATGGTGAAACTTAGAACGGGCTATAATAACTGAATGAGTATACAATATTTTGTGTCTGTGCAGTTGCCCGTTGAGGAGTCCCCTCGTCAGCAGCCAACCCAGGATGTAGAATCAGGTCATGCTTACCATAAAAAATGCATTGTAATCGGAATTGAACCAACATGTAAATTTTCAACTTAATATGATAATATTTCAGGATTTGCTTTAATTCCTCATATATCTTATCATCAGAACAGGATTTTCATAAAAATGGAACCAATCTGGAAGTATATCCTTTCAAATAAAAAAATAATTTTCCGAATCGGTTCATAAATGGCAAAACCTCCTCCTTTTTTAAAGTCTTTTATAAAGACGACCTATATGTTCAAAAAAATATGTTTATTATATATGACTTCCCAAAACAAATTGGTTACCTTTCACATGATCAATATATCTCACTATATATACACGAAAAAAATAATAATAACAGTCGTAGGTAATGGGGAAACGGAAATTGCTAGAAAAATTGTGTTGCATTTATAAATCTGTATATTACGCCATGTTTTCGTAAAATAGCATATTATCGTCAAATTTTCCATTAGACGTAACGAAGTTACCCGTACTGTAGTATTACCAGTACACTGAATCCCAACGCGTTGTAATGTGGAAAGCCAGTATTTATAATTCCACTGCTGGGCGAAATGTTTAAGTGGTTATATCGTACGTGCTTTTTATAGGTCAAGATGCATCAGAGAGTCCTGGTGGTACGTGCTTACGTAGTATTCGGTAATTATGCCTCATACAATAATAATTGATAAGGACAAGGCTTCATTCTAGCAAGAAACTGACGTCTTTTGACGTTTCGGCAGTCGCATGAAGTGCGTATACTACTGCCAGAAACGAAAACTCGGCAACCACGTTTAACATAACATAATGGTCTTACATTATTATGCGTCATACATTATTAAACATAGCGTAGCGTCTTTATGAAACCGTGTTTATATTTGGCCAATATTATAATTACGGAGTTCTTTATCTAAGCAGGCAGTACCATTGTTTTCTCAGTGTAGCCTTGAAGCACAATAAAAATATCTTCTACATCGGTCACACTGAAAGTAACCGAAAATGGCATCTTACAAAAACAATTTAAAAAAATAGGTTTAACACAAGGGAGAGGACCGCGCAAGCGACTTTGATCCTGTAACCGGTCAGGAGGTAGGAGGTATCCTGAAGGTTAATTCCAGGCGTATATGTCCTTCCAAACTGGTAGTCAGGGGGCGAGGCTGCCCGCTGGTTACCTTTCCCGGTACCTCGCCGTAAGGCATTGGTCTCTGACGGGCAAGTGGCGTAGCTAGACTGTGGATTGTTTTTTGTCCCAAGTATTCTGCGCTCACCTCACGGGAGACAAAACGATCACTATCGTTAACAGGAGGTGACGGGTTCGCCCGTTGTAGTTGACAGCTCTAGTTGTTAGTAATCGGCGTCAACGATCTCTATCTCTCCAGTTTGCATTCGTAACAAGAGCAAATAAAAATACTGCTCTCCGGCAGTTATGCAAATGCCCATCTATTTATTCAACAAATGTAGTTGAAAATCTACGATAGATCGCAGAGCGACCGCTAGTGAAATTCCGAACAACAAGCTGGTTTACTTCCCGATAACAGTCTCTATTAGTTTCCCACGGTGCTCGCGGTGGACGACGGCAACACTATTACACGGTACTACAATGCAATGAAAGATATACCGATTGTTAGCAAAATCGCGAAACCGACTAATTTATCGAGACTTTTGAATTTGAAGAAGACATTAAAGCTGCTTCCTATTAGAAATGGTTAAAACCGAATTTGAATCTTTTCTATGTAGATACCATTACATGGTGAGGTTCTCCAAAAGGTTCAAGGCAAAAACGGGGTTCATGATCAAAATCATATTTTGGAAAGTTCCTCAATCGACCCATATTGTTTTTAATAATTAGAGAAACGTAATTATATAAAACTCATCATAAAGTAAAAACGTTAGAAAACATCATTGTTAGAAAACACGAGAAAAAATCAAAAAGGACATATATAAATACTAATCGAATAATCTAAGAACAGTAATTTTCAACCAGTAGGTCGCGATCCCCTGGGGGGTCGCAAAGAGATTTCCGGGGGGTCGCAAGCTATATAAAAAAAACGAAAATAATACAAAACCTTTTTTATGTAATATGCTAACATGTACAGATTCGGAAGAGAAACATGTTAATTATGTGTTTTGCGAATGATTTTACGAAACCTAATTTTGACAAAGTATAATAACATTGATTTTGATCTAAGGTGGGAACAATTAGGTACAGCTTCAAAAGTGAAAAATAGTTAAAATTAATGTGGTTTTCGCCATTGTTTTTACAAGAACTTTATTTATTGGTTCTTTATTTATTCCACAGCTGTAACGTACAGTTACTGCTGTGGAATCTCTTCCACAGACTAAGGAGGGTCCAGATAACTAAGTTACAGTCGAAGGGGGGTCGCGTAAAAGTTTAATTATTTGTTTACCAAAAAGGGGGTCAAGATCTAAAAAAGGTTGGAAAACACTGATCTATTATAAGGCATATCCTGCAGAGAAAAAGGGGATCATTTCAACTATGAATCTTTTTTGGTTTGATTCTGCAAGTCGAATATAACTTTCTATTTCATTACATCAGGCTTGATGCAAATTCGTTAATATGGGAAGATAATGGAAGCTTATGGACGACTAAATTATGCAGTCAGATATTATTACGTTTTAAAAAATTTCCTTACAACAATACAATGACCGCGCTTAACACGAAACTAACGTCCAAACGAAGAGTCCGTATCTGACAGTTCGGCAGTCGAAACTTTTATTGCTTCAATAGAACAAACCTGAACGAATTCATAGCGCAACGGTATTCAGCACGTTTTTTATCAAGTTTTTAATTCAATGAGCCCCTTTTTCTTTTTAACATGCGATGAGACTGTTTTAGCTTGGCCTGGACTTTTGATCATTGTTTTTCTTTGAACGAATTAGCTTCTTTTTGCTTGCGTGACTTGCAGCGTTCTGTAGTTGACGTTGTTAATGAATATTTTTACACTACAAACTAAAATCGTGAACCATGGCAATGACATTTCTTGTAGCATTTATATACTTTATATACCTGAAACAAATATTCAGTTTCTAGACTAATGGAAAAGCAGAAAAAACCATCAACTGATACGGAATGATTAATTTACAATCAAGTATAAATATCTGAAATTATCTGACCATCGACTTCTTCGATGCTTAGCAGCGCTGTCTATTTTGATAGACTTAATCTTGTAGACAGAGGCTATACACACGAGAAATTGTTAGTAAAATGGTAAAGCTAGACTCTATGAATACCAGGCCTGATGTTTCGTCTATTAAAATGTGCGGAATATGTACTGATCGATAAATAGGCTTTGTCGATCAAGATTACTTACTAGCAACAGCCATATTTGCGAGTAGTTTTTGCATCCCAAGCCTAAATCGATATTTTAGAATATATCACAGTGTCTAATGGATTTACACTAACAGTAATTGGTTAATTATACAGAAGACTCAACTAATCCGTACACTTGTGCCTATGTAGCTATATATAAATAATCTGTCAATAATATAGATTTACATAATACAGGGTGCGGACGGTATTTGAGGACACTCATATATGTGACGGATGAATATTTTTATTCTAACTTTTTCTTTTCTGATCATGAATAGAGGACTATACGGTTACGCATGAAATGAAGAGGCATGCAGTGATCGTAGCTATTTACGTGAAACACGCCGATTTGGAAACCTTCAATTTTCTCAATAGCGCCGGATCATTCATACATCGTATATAATCGTAGGTACATAAAACCAATCACAGAAATGACAGGTGGTTATGCTCGCATCTTACCGACGTTTTTCGTGTGCACACGAAGTTTCCCAAAACTGTCAAGGTTTTAGGGAATGTCAGCAACGAAATGCATGTTATGTCACCCAATTTGTTTAACTGGGGTTTCGAGTGAATGCCGTTGCCTATGTCGAGATTTTAGATACAGTTGTCAAACCCTGGTTTGCTAGTGTATTTAGGAGAAGACCATAATATATATTCCAGCATGACTGCTTCTTCGTACAAAGCCATGAGGTCACAAGTTTGAATGGCAGATAGTTTCTATGACCACATCACTCCACACTTATGGCCACCTAGCTCAACGGACTTAATTCCCTTGATTATTATATATGTGCCGTATTTGAGAGGCAGAACAATACACATCCCCATAACACTATTTTATCCGTGAAGAATGTCATAACAACCACAATAAAGTTTCGGGCATGCAGTCGTTTCCGATCCCAGATTGACTCCATTATTGCCGCTAATGAGAGTTTTATTTCGTAATTGTATAGTCTAAGAGTCAATTCTTCTTTTTCTCGAAGTGCCTCTCCATTACTGGAGGTTGGCCGTTAGCTCAGAATATTTTTGTAGGTCTTGCGCCATCCGGAAAAGCTGTTCCGTACTGGTAATCCCGGTCCTCTCTCTGACATTGCACAACCACGACTTTTTCCTCCTTCCACGGCGTTATTTACCCTCAATTATAATATAGATCAAGACTCAATTACGACTCAATCAAGACTCAATTACCATTGCGTAAAAATTTCATGGATATATAATAAATTTTACTACAAATATGAACAAATTCGTTTTGATGTCTATTTTCCCTCAAATACCGTATATAGCGCAGCCTGTATCGATAAATTAGTTTTTAAAATGTTATCGCCTATCATTAGTCCACTGCTTTTTGCATTATAAACAATCATTAATTGCTGAAATTTATAGGTTTATTGAAATATATGGTTATATGCATAATACAAGGGAACAAAGCCGGCGAAGTAAAGGTTCGCCCAGTATTCAGGCTGAATTAGTACAAACCAGTTAATCGAGAAAGCTATAGCACAATGCACACTCATCACCATTGCCCTATGTAGAAACATGCACTATAAACATACATATCTTGTACTTACTATAAACCAACTCAGGGACAAAAGCAATCAATGGATATGTATGGGGATGAATACAAAATAAGCTGCTTTCTAGAGTACTGAAAAGATTTAGACTAAACCGTGTTTATTTAGTCTAGATACTTGTTTAGCGAATCTAGTGCCAAACCAAGAATAATGCCTATGAATATCCCGTATAACCTGTTTATTTCCGAGGAGGGGTGAGATACGTTTACATCAACTGCAGTGCTGAAGGAAACGGTCGTTCTTTGGTTTCTTGACAGAGATAATTGAGAATTTGAAAATCTTCTTAAGGTACTCGTGCGAACCTACTTAATGTAGATCATATGGCTCAATTTATTCATATAGGCATAATATAACAATAAACTGTATTATATTGCAGAAATACGACTATTCGTATTTTGTTGCCATACTCTGTTTCATTAGAGTTCCGACTGCTTCTTATTTCAAATTATGTAAGAAATACTACTTATATTTAATGTTTTTGCCATTACATTATATTATAATACAGATATGTTTTTATGGCTTTCTATTATAATCATTTGCTACATTTATTTATAATAATATGACCTATACCATGTCTCTGTGTTGTTAACATTTTGTTGTATTTATTTTTATATTCTGCTGCATTGCATAAAGAAGATGTTAGGTAAGGCAGAGGATATACCTATATATGTACATATTAACCGTGCCTTAAGTGATCATAAGCAGTAGATTTTATTATAGACGGTACAGACCACAACTAGTACAGCAGTGGTCAGTAATGAAGAATTTCGATACATATCTCTATATAGATGACTTCTTTGCTGGTATTTATGCTCATGTTTGGGCTGCATTCATGTAAATGACTGGTTATCGAAGAACTTTTCTGTAAACGACCTTTTTAGTCGTGGCAACAGGAGCAAGACAGTAAATATTTCCGCTGGTACTGACACGTGAACATGCTACATATAGCTGACCATGCGAAAACACAGTTGATAGAGATAAACGCCTGCATCTTTAGCGTTTGTAGGTGCGCTTTGCTCGCTGTCATGGCGTACAAAAGACTAATGGAAAACTGTAGGCATATAAAATCGAAAGGATCATATACCTAATATGATGGTACTTGATATAGTTTCGACAAGGGCGTAAGTGAGGTAGTAAAATTCATGAACGTTAGTTTTTTTCCTATGCCTATGAATAAATAACCATTAATACGTAGGCTGTCGTAGTATGCATTAAAACCTTCAACGAATGGGTAAACTACAAAATCATCGAAGAAAAGTACTTATTTCTAGCTGTGCTGCTTTCGGAAGGTAATTGACAGTACGAGTAGAACTCTTGAGAGGCAGAAAAGCTTATTCTTTATTGCGTATAAGTACTTGAACGGATAATAACATTGCGTGCAGATAACTGATGTTTCATCAACTATTGGTTTTCCATCTTCTTCGTTGAGTTCCCGTCGGCGATAATCTCATTCATACGTGTCTATAATTACGGTTTAGGTTATCGAAAGGTTTTTCGCATCAAATGAAAATTCGAACTAAATGTAAATGGCTCGCCCCTAAATGCCAAGCCCAAGGCAGTAAATGAGCGGCCGTTTTAACAGCAAAATGCATGCTTACAAGTTGCATCATTTTGCTATGACAAGCTTCGCGTTTTATATAGGGTCGCGCATGCAACCGTTGTTAGTAGGGTTACACGATTCCGAAATAATAAAAATGGTTGACAAAACATTGCAAGATTGCAGCATTTCATAGTAAATAATATATTTTTTTTACAGATTACTTTGTATCGAAACGTTAAAAATAAATAATCACTTATGAAATGATGCGAGGCATCCCGTGAGAGGTTTCGATTTATCCATATTCTTATAAAACGTTGTAATCTGGGTTGCAGCGTTTTGTATTTGAGTTTAAATTTATGTATGTAAGTCTAGTAATAAAAGAACCAACTCTCACCTGTCCCTGCCTGGTTGCTAGCTAGGTACTTACGAATAATCGACTGGTTGAGCGTAAAATTTAGAGCCGTGGTAGGTAATCGTAATTAACCAATGCGTATAATTGCTGATTTCCGTTTACTGGCTGAGAGAGTTAGGCTTCGATGAGCAGCCCTTTTTTTGGAAACTACTTCCGCGTTCGTCAATAGCGCTACTATACTGATGGGAGTTTCCCATTCTTCCAGTACTAATAGTCTTTCAACATCCCAGTAGTAATAGTCTTTCAAAATAAGGATTAACGACCGCAAAAATCGTGTAATACGTGCCGATAATTATAAAAAATACGTGGGAGACATTATTATCTCTGCATGCATGGTTTCATGTTCGCTCTCTTTATGGGGTGAGCTGAGAAACTGATAATAAATCCTTAGGCTACGGCGATTGCTTTCTGTGCGGGGAGCGAAGAGAATGAACTGCGATTTCATTATGGGCATAAATTAAAAGTTGGCCGACGCCGAGGTTACTCGCGTAGAAAAATCGCCCGCGGTCTCTCACGCAGCGTAAACTAGGATATAAATGCTAAATATGTGGCCTTTTATAAATGAATATTTTTTATATAAATATACGTTGAATGCGCGTTCCATTGAGCATTCAATTTATTGAGAATCTGTTCTCGCTCATGGAATAAGCAAAATTATAACACTAACGGTTAAATTTATGGCTTATACATATAAACTCATTTCTGACATATACATATAAATCAATCCCAATGATCGTCTTCAATGCAATATCTGTTTTGTTCGTCTTTCTTTAGAATAAACTATTTAAAGTTATGTGATTTGCTTGTCAAATCATGAAGCTCTGATTGTATTGTTAAGAATAAACACTATCGAGTTTCATCAGAAAAATATACAAACATGCGTTTCAAAATAGTGCCTGGAACTGCCTAAACATTTCTAATGATGTACATAAAAGATATTTATTTATATAATAAAGAGGCATTGCATGTTCTATCATCCTAAACAATAACATCCAATGGACATAAATATTGAATTAAATGGATTCAATTCAAATTACAAATATTATTCAATGGACTTTTGATGGAGTAGCAATAGATGTAACCTGTACTGTGTAGACTACTGTTTTCTGAATGATTTCCCAAATTTATTACAAACAATCCAGATATTTATTAATATATATAATCACGCGTACACTTTTCATTAGCAGGGACTGAATTGAGCAGGAAGGGATCACAATTCTGCTGGAATAAATATTTCAATTATATTCCAAAAAATATGCAACTGATGAAATAGCATGCACTCATGAACACATTTAGAAAATCTCTAAAAGGGCAATTAATTTATAGCGTAAATGCAACGACGGAAACTGCGAAAATGAGATCTCACGCAGAAGCGAGATGGCAAGATCGGCCATAAGCAAGTTAAAAAGGCTGTTGAAGAATCGGGTTATTAGTAAGCGGACTAAGGTCAGGGTGGTTCGAGCTCTGGTTTTCTTGATCTTTCTCTGTGCATCGGGAAAATGGATCCTGAAGGCTTGAATACGCACCAAAATCAATTCACTGGAGATGTGGTGTTGGCGTAAAATGCTAGAAATCCCATTGACAGCACGCCGCTTATGAAAGAACTTTAAATCGGTCCTGGAAGAACTCGGTATCAAGTGAGGCTGTTAATATAAATGATATTTTCTTATCTTATTCTATATTTTGAAAGAATACCTACACAATTATTTACTAAAATAACAATGATTGCTAATGATAGGTAGATCTAAAACCGAAGAACATCATTTACACAACCTTTTTTTTAAAAAAAAATCAATATCGCGAAATCGTTCGGCGTTGTCTCTTTCTTGAAAAGCAACCACGACAAGTGGTAATACGAGATCCCTTTAACCGTATTATTATGTCATTTCTCGCTCCGTGTAACGTTTTGAGGCGAAAGTTGCCGCCCGATTTGGAGACGCGAACTTTGCATACTTGGCACATTATCCTCTCAGTATTTATACCGGCAGTAAATTGGCAACTCGCATTACGTCGTTATATTTCTGAAATTATTGGACATTCATGAAATTTTCTTCTGCTATTCTTTTACATTATTCAGAGAAACAAAAAAAATAATGTAATAATTCTCATGCGGTAACGTTTACAATATCGATGACAGTTTGAAGCAAAATCAAATCCTAGATCATATATTGATCGCACTCTTTCTCACGTCGCTATCCCTTTTCAAAAGCGTTGTCATTCCGTTATAATTACATCGCCGCTGATGCAATATAAATTTAACGGCCAATTTCATCCTTGGTCCGGTTTATAACGAGATCTACAAATGTCATACCGAAGGCGAGTGACGATCGTTGAGGGTACTTACCCCCACAATAACGCCATAACTTTATCGCTGCGCGTTACGCATTAAAGCGACTTTTAACGACGCCGCTACCGGCGCTTAAACTATTTTAATGGCCGCTTTAATGCAATTCTCAAATGCCCCCGATTTAACGATTCATTTACAACATTGATGGATTTTACAGCGGGAGGACGCGGCTTCTGTGCGGGCACTTGACTTGACGTCGAACGAGCTCAAGTTTTGTATTGTGACTCAAATGAAACGGGAGTATCTATTTCGTGAGCTTCATCTTTTGCGATTGAAAAATTGTTGTTACGAAAGTTTTTAGAATTCCTGAAAAAAATGACTTCCCCATTGTTCTTTATACTACGCAGCAGCACGGTAAATACCTTCAAAAGCCAGCCATGTATGATTTTCAAATAAGGGGCCATCCACATATTACGTAATCACGTTTTTGGGATATTTGAACCCCCCCCCCCCCCTCGGAACCCCCCCTACATCATGTCAACAGACGTAAACAGCGGCCTGACCCCCTCCCTCCCCCATGATTACGTAATCAACCGAATTTGTTGAAATGTGAAGAATCGTAAACCCAGCGTTTGTAAAATGAAGGTACTTTATTAATTTAGAGTAATTACAACATTTTAAACTCTTTAGTTTATTTTACAAGTCCCAATCTTTAGACCGCAGCGCTTCCAGGAACAGGCCCGGGCGACTCAATTGTAGCGTCCGTAGCCACGTTGACACCGGTTCTCCTCGTTGTTATCGAAGTTAAGCAGCGGCGGGCGCGGTCAATACTGGGATGGGTGACCGCCTGAGTGTTTGACTGCGTGATGCTACAAATGCCCACCTAGAAAATGGTGCCAATAGGCGACAAGGTTGGTTCCACAAAAAAGCATATGCTTTGTAGGTAAAAAAATAAATTAAAAATGCAGACGAGCGCATGGAGTATGTATCTAGGCACATCGCGCGTGCGGGCGTAATGGGTATCTTTAGCGTGGCACTGCGGTATTTATGTGCAGGTTTGGACAAAAAAAAAAGCGATTTGGTGACCAAAGTTGATTACATCATCAGGACGGGCACCCCTTCCCCCCCCCCCCTACCTAATCAAGCGTAAGCCTCAGCTCTAACCCCCCTACCCCTCTGTGATTACGTAATATGTGGATGGCCCCTAAGCCAGTTGGTAGGGATCCCTATTCTTGGTGTAGTCAAATTGAATTCAGGTAATGTGGTATTGTGGTATAATTCACCCTATGTGGTATAATTATTTTTTTATAGACAATTTTTTTAAATTGTATAACAGTGAACATTTCTATTTATAATTACGTTATAAATAATTGGAGTTGCTAAACTACTTCAGATAGTCAAAATATTAAAAGAAGAGTCCGTTATAAAACAGTCAAATTAAACATATCACAAATATCCAATTACAACAATAAGAATGTCGCGATAGAAATAGTCAATATACATTTTTATATTACAATCCATCTTCGATAATCAAAATGATTGGCTTTACTAATGTATAGTCAAAACTAAAAATAAAAAAAATAAAAAAGATTGTAATATAAAGAAATAGGGCAGATAAGGAAATTCAACACTTAGTCCTTAACAGAATACATTGTGTTCCTAATAAGCATATCCTGGCCTTTTTCTTGAATTAGACCTCTCCAAGACGTCCAATATTGGACTGATATAAGAAACTATTTCTAATATTACTTAGTCGCACTTTGTCTTGTTTGTTTCGCGTGTTATGCGAATGAACATTCAAATTAGTTAGAGTGGTGCTAATGTTTTTTCTTGCTTTCATAACACTCTGATATATATAAGCGGCATACATTGTCATGATACCAGATTCAATGAAATACGGCCTGCAAGATGTTAGCAATGATATGGTAAATATATTGCGAATCACTCTTTGCCAATTGGCAGATATAAGAAAGCGTCCTCAAATTGTCTGCAGTTAGTCTCATAGGAGAAAATATTCAAATACTAGTTACAACGTCTTCTGCAACGTCCCATAGCTTTACCGTCTCCGTTATCAAAGAAACCAGTTTACATATCCCACATAATATAATTTATCTCATCTTCATGTGCCATATTATATACTATATTCGCAGCATGGTTACATTTCTCAGCACACGATTGTAATATATGTAATGTATACTGGTGAAGTGCTTAAATACTTTAAAGAAATGTTCTTAATAGAAACATAAATAGAAACAAAATGCAAATTAATATTTCATATTCAAACAATTTAATTCTAGTATATTTTATAAATCAGACTATACACCGCAATGCAGATTATTTTCGCATAACTTCGACAAATGATTCAGTTACTTAAATAATGTAAGACAATTAAAAAAAAGTATTTTCGTGTTTATGATTTTAAATATGAGTTTTACTTTAACGTATTCGGATTAACGACTTAAAAATCAACTATATTTTTTTGGGCTTATGCGTTTGTTAACAAGGAAAATGTTTTTCGTGTTCAATTTACAGACATTTAGTATTTTCCTCGTTAACACAGTTTTCGTCATAAATGAAATATTTTCAAAAAATATTTTTTTTAAATAATTTTCTTGTTTCTTTTAAATAAAGGAATCATTTGTCGATGTTATGTGTAAATAGTGTGCAACATGGTGTATAGGTACAATCGGAGACAATCGCGGTTGTTTGACATTATAAATAAGATAGAAAACGAATTTGCCGGGTGAATTCTGTAGCACCCGACGTTTCGGCGATGTTGCAGCATTGCAGCAGCAATGCAGATTATTTTCGCATAACTTCGACAAATGATTCAGTTACTTAAATAATGTAAGACAATTTAAAAAAAAGTATTTTCGTGTTTATGATTTTAAATATGAGTTTTACTTTAACGTATTCGGATTAACGACTTAAAAATCAACTATATTTTTTTGGGCTTATGCGTTTGTTAACAAGGACAATGTTTTTCGTGTTCAATTTACAGACATTTAGTATTTTCCTCGTTAACACAGTTTTCGTCATAAATGAAATATTTTAAAAAAATATTTTTTTTAAATAATTTTCTTGTTTCTTTTAAATAAAGGAATCATTTGTCGATGTTATGTGTAAATAGTGTGCAACATGGTGTATACAATCGGAGACAATCGCGGTTGTTTGACATTATAAATAAGATAGAAAACGAATTTGCCGGGTGAATTCTGTAGCACCCGACGTTTCGGCGATGTTGCAGCCGCCGTTGTTTAGGGTAGACTGTTTACCCTAGACTTACTCTATAAACAAATACTCAAAAGACATTACTTGGCTGAACAAACACATTTTCATGTAAGGTTTTTGCTATACTGTGGATTTAACAAGGACTGAAAATCGACGTATCTCTTTTTTTTTAGTTTTTGTTTTAGGTTTGACCTAATATTACACATTGATTAACTATACAGACTTAGTTTGATCGGTAAATACCAATTATAGTGACATAAATATACGAGTATGTAGGTATATAATATAGTTCTTAATCGATGTACAAGTATTAACTGAATATTTCTAGTAATACATGTATTTCTTATATCAGTCCAATACTTGTATTAACTGTCGGTATAGTCAGGGCTTTGGTCAAAATTGGATTAAGAACAGTCTAAATCCACGTATTGCTAATATCAATGATCTCGTACCTAATCTTATCAATGATCTCGTACCTAATCTTTTATTATCAGTTTTACCTCTTTTATTTTTACCAATATAAAAGAAAATATTCAACAATCTGTATATATCAGACTGTATTCAACAACCTGATGCCAAAGTCATTACTTCTCCTTATAGTGCTCTACCCATTATATCTGGTGTTTTGCAAGGCACTATTCTAGCAACCTTACTATATTCATTATACACATTCGACATCCGTTCGCGGATGCGGATGACGCAAGTATTTCTGTCCTTTGACGTAGTAGACGCCGATTTTGCAACAGCAAAAGTCAACAAGGATCTTTCTATCAGATAGGTCCCGTTGACATGGCCATCAGCTACATCCCGATAAATCGTCATACCTCATTATTGTTTCCGAACAAAATCTGACTAATTACGACTCTAATCAGCCTCATATCACTATTGATAATATCACTGTAACTAGAGTCTGAACCCAGATGAAAAGCTACTATTTGATTTAACACAAATATACTTACCGAATTAGAGATTATCTCAGTAAAATTGATAGGGTTCTCCTAGTTAATGCTCTAGTTTTACCCATAATAGATTACGGTGACTGCGCGTATATGGACCCTGCCTTCCTAAGTTCTGCCTTCCTCAGCGCCAGGTTTTGTTTCCATATCCCACCCCGACACCATGTTATTCCTTACCTATACAAATTCATCAACCTGATTCATCCATCAACATCATCAACATCATCAACCATCAACATCAAGTATGAAGAACCGCGAGCAATTACACTGCCAAGTTTGTATGCAGAGTTAGTTGTAGGGAACTAATTACCCAGGTCTTCCAAACTTTAATGGTTCCAGCGCAGTACTTATCTTGCCATTATCCCAATGTATAAGACTTCAGTTTATATAGGTAGCTTCAAATAGATAGCTGCAGCTATGTATAGTAGTATATGCAGATGCGCGAGGTCGAAGTCCATCGGAGCTCTCAGTACAACGTACTCAAAAATATTACATCAACAACGAATTCGTTTACCTAAAACGAGGCCGGTACTGATAACGTCCCTCGTCGATATTTTAATTCGTGCTTTTATTATTAATCTGCAACTGCCATTGTTATAGTTTTTAACAATGTATATTAGGATGTTAATAAATAAAATAAATACGTAAATATATTTTTTTAATATGTGTGTGTACTGTGTAAAACCCGATTGACCCAGGACATGACAAAGTTGCGATGATAATACAATCAACAGAGTGTTTTTATATGAAACCATGATTTACTTACATTTAATAGATATTTAGCAAAATGCTTTACCCTATTTAGTTGTCACTAACGTGAATGATCACTTCTTGAATTTAAGGCACTCACTACTTACACACCCTGTATATCTGGGTAAGGTAGATTGATGCGGTCGTATTTGTAATCACTGTCACGGGCAGGCGTTGCATTACTTATGTATATACTACAGGACGCGCAGTTACGGTTAATCTCGAGTTATTTCGTGGCATATAGCCGTACCATCATTTGCATCCGCGACTGCGTTGGTTACCATCAGGATAGTATGACACTAGCCGAATTAAAATAGTATGTATTACAGTTAAACTTCTTATACAAAGGATTTAAATGGTAGAGCAAGTAGATTTTGAAATAGAGATTAAATAAAGCGACTAAGAAAGTAAGTCGAAAGAACGAAAATATATTTTTTCTTATTTAATATAATATATCGATGTCTTTAGAAATATTTAGATTTCGATCTTTTTGAGATTACGCAAATTTCTAAAAAACTGTTAGAAAAATGAAAATAATGGGTTCGAACAAAGTTTTTTTCGTACAAGGATACAAAGAAAATGAATATACATTTTTGAATTACGTAATTTATTAAAGCCAAGCATATCGTAGTGTCACATTGCCGTTTACTTTTTATCTGCGCCATATTCTTGTAAGCCCACGCGACACTAACATTATCATAATGATTGGTAACAAGTTGTTGCGAGGCGGAATATCTAATTATTGAACTGTCTCGCGCTTGCACTTAGCATAAGGCGATGTTTCGATTACAATGAATTGTTATTTTATTGATAAGAGTACCTGTTATATATTATTTTGGTTCTTTATCATTTTATTCCATGATTAAAAATTAAAGTTTACCAATACCATTGATTATATAGTAATTAGGTATTAGTTTGCTCAAAGTCGTGCTACGATTTGGCAACCAAGATTTTACTGCATAAAGCAAAGTGTAGATGGCACTCATAGTTCTAAAAACTGATTAATCTTCTATTATTATATACAATATGTCGACTGTCGTATTAAAACAGTATGGCGGCGCACTATAGGTGGCGCTCTAAGCACGCTTATACGATATAAAATTATAATAATATAATAACAAGCGAATTTTGAAATCATAGCTTTTATTATTTTAGTATTATTTACGTAAATATATCAATTTTAAATTCGTTATACTGGTTTGAATACGTAATAATTGCGCTCTTAAAAGTTCAGATAAATGAATAGACGGTATTCTATATATCTATATTATTTCTGTGATATAATCACAGAAATATAGTAGGAATTCGTGGAAACTTGTACAGGTGGTTCACGTCCTACATACAGAACAAGTGCCAGACTGTAGCTCTCAACGGATACACGTCATCACCAATGCAAATCCCTTCTGGAGTACCCCAAGGATCCCTATTGGGACCGCTCCTGTTTAACATCGTTGTCAATGATGTATCTTCGTGCTTCAAATTCTGCGAAGTAATCCTATACGCTGACGACATGAAGATACTCTGTCCGATTAACTCACAAGAAAGTGCACAACGTTTGCAAGAAGATCTCAATCGTTTTGACCGTTTCTGTTTGTTGAACAAATTGGACTTAAATGTATCCAAATGTTATTTATGTTCCTTCACTCGTAAGCCACAACCTCTTCTTTTTTCTTATACACTTAAGAATATCAATATTACTAGAGTAAACTCAATCCGTGATTTAGGTATAATCTTTGACACTAAATTACTCTTTGATGAGCACATCAATAGTGTCATCAGCAAAGCATCAAGAACATTAGGTTTTGTTCTGCGTTTATCATCTGAGTTTAAATCTATTAAAACCATTAAAATTCTTTATTGTGCATATGTACGTAGTCACTTGGAATATGCATCACAAATCTGGAACCCCAGCTATAACACTTACATTACCCGTATTGAGCGAATTCAGAGACGTTTTGTACGACACCTACAATTTAAAGTAAAAAAATTCTTTCCAGACTACACTAAACGTTGTCATAAATTTCACCTCTTACCTTTAGCCACAAGACGCCATATTGCAGATGTCGCCTACCTATTGAAGATAGCAAATGGCTCAGTTGACTGCCCAGATTTATTGGAGAAGGTTGGGTTGAGGGTCTCTGCTGATCCGATCAGAAGACCATGCACCCTGTTTATCCCCAGAGCTAACACCAATTACAGGCTAAACAGTTATCTATTGAGAGCAAGCCAAAGTTTCAATGATGTAGCTACCCAATATGACATTGACTTATTTAATATGTCAGTCCAGCAGCTCAAGAAGTTACTGGCTGACGTCTTCTTTCGCTAATCCTTTGTTCTATTTTGTTTAGTTTTTTCTTAGTCTACTTGTTTTTCTTTTTTTTCTCCCCCTTTTATATATCT